>PVKY010003160.1:0-22638 GCA_004027775.1 Bradypus variegatus | reverse complement strand
GCTCTTCCGATCTAAAAATTTCCAACCAAGAATACTTTATCCAGCAAAACTCTCCTTCAAATTTGAGGGAGAGCTTAAATTTTTCACAGACAAACAAATGCTCAGAGATTTTGCTAATAGAAAAACTGCTATAAAACCAACTTGAGAACAGAAGGATTCACTCATAAAAGAAAATGTAAACTGTAATTTTTCATGTCCTAAGGATTAAAGTAAGTGTTAAAAAATCAAGTATAATTTATTTCAAGACAACCCTTTTGAATTGCAACTGACACAGGAAAAAGGATTTCAACTTACTCGAGCTGCTTCAAGATGAAGTTTACACTTTCGAAACAGAATGGTAACAGGTAAAAATGGAAATTCTGCATATCTTCTCTAACTTTAGTGGGGTTGGGCAAAATTCATCACATGGGGGGAAGTTATCATAAAGGGAACTAGTATTTTTTGAACCTCACTAATCATGAGCCACTTTACATACATTAGTTTATAGGTTGCTCAGGAGCCTGGCAGGGGAGTCAGAAGGCCAGGTGGGAGCTCTCAAGCCGCCGGTTATGAGAATGTGGACCTGGGCAAGGCCCTCTGAGCCTCAGGAGCTCCCTCTGCACAAAACTGGGGTGACGACTGCACCGAGCTCATAGTTCATATGAAATCCCGCAAGCAAGCTTTTAGCACAATGGCTGGCAGAGTGCAAATGCCCAGAAAGACAGCTTCTCAGGGACCACGGCTGGCAAACAGCATGCCAGAAGGTGTTTCTCAGGGTACCTTGTCCATTGAGCCATGCTGGAGGGAGAGGGATTCAAATGTGGAAGTGAAACGGAGCCTGCAGTTCTTTAAACTATTACTGTGAAGGGCACTGGCAATAGGACAGTTTTGTTTTTCAATGACAGACCAAGCCATTTTGCCATTGTAAGAGCCTGTCTCTGCAACATATAATAGGCTGTGATGATTCCTCAATTAGCTGGAATTATTAGGGAAAGTGGAGATGTGGTATTCTGGTTAAAAGTACTGTTCAGATTACATTAAATCTCTAAGTACTCAAGTTTAATATTTTATGGAAATCATAAATCTCTTCCATAACATTGCTCATTCTAAATAAAATTCTCAGTCAGACAGTATGAAACTGTGGGGCAGAACAGTGGTGCATTCTCAGGATTTTTATCATCAGTCATTGGATTGACAATTGTTCTTGGCACTACGATTTTTTAAACAATTGAAGATTTCATATTTTCAAGACAGCCTAATGTTCTAAAAAGGTTTCTCATTTAAAGAACAAAAAAAAAAAAGCACTTGCAGCAACAGGAAATATATCATTTGTCCAACTCTGCTTTAAACTGCATTCTCTGGATAAATATTTTGAGGTATCTGTAATAATTAAATATTCCAAATACTGTCAGGTTTATTTAAGAGCACCTTATGGGGATTGAATCATGCACCCCACAAAGACACCTTCAAATTTTAATTTGCATTCCTGTGAGCATGAACCCAATTGCAAATGGAACGTTTTGAAGATGTTATTATTAGCTAAGGTGAGGCCAAGTTGAATCAGGGTGGGTCTTAACACGTGTGACTGGAGGTCTTAGAAAGAGAGGAAATTCAGATGCAGCCAGGCAATTAGAAACTACAAACTGGTAGAAGCCAGAAGTCAGAGAAAGCACAGGAGGAGAAAAATGAGCTCACAAGTGACGGTATCAGAGATGCAAATCGAGGACTCAAAGGATTGTGTCAACACAGCACCAGAAGGCAACAGGCTCCGAGAGGAAGGCTGGCCTTGCGGCATCTTGATTTTGGCCCTTTGGCCTTTAAAACCACAAGCCAATAAAATCTTGCTGACTAAGCCAACCCACTGTATGGTATTTGCCTGAGAAATTAAGATAGACCCTGAGGCAATGAAATACATACACAAATAGCCGGCAATCAATGTGTCTGTAGTAATTGCATAAAAGGGGAATCATCTGGTTCTGAGGCTGACTGGAAGACAAGGCGGCAGGCACTGCTAAAAGACATCTGTCCCATCCGCATTCTCAGCATTTAGGAGACAGAATTTAAGGAGAATTTTCTGAAAGCCAAAAAATTCTTTTGTTTCACCATTTCCAGGTACTTTTATCAAATACATATCGGCAATTATTGATAGCTTTAAATGTTCTTTCTGATTTTGAAAAAGCCTAGCAGTTATCAGCAACATCATGCAATAAATTGTGTTTGCTTATGCAAATCCTTTTGCTTTTCAAAAGGTGTGGTGTAGGAGCTAGAAAATCCAACATTAGCATTATTTATTTTATTTCATTTAGAACCATTTACATTCTCTTTAAAGAATCTGCTAAGGCCCTACTGGGCATTTTTATTTCCCTAAACGTATGTAAAGGTATTTAACAGCTCTTTGTGAGCCTTCATCTTGTATAATATAGAATACTAAATATTTTACTGGTCTTTGGACATCTTCCTATGGGCTTAAATTTGAAGTGATGGACCATTACTATCCTTCAACAAAATACAGTAGACGCCCATTCGTAAAGTGCTGGGTCTGCATTGCACCCTGATCACTGCAGATGACGCCTTTGAGTCTCCGCCACCTTTCGTGCTGGGGTATTTTGCCGTATTGTCAATAAGAGCCTCACCACGTTATGGAGCATGATCTGGAGATCCTCCTGGCTGGATGTCTTCTGAATGGCTGTCTCTAAAAACGTCATGCTTCAGAGGCTTTTGAGATAAGGAACCCTTGCACTGTAGGTCTCATCATTCCCAACTCACAGATGAACTCACTCATTCATTAATTCATTCATTTGTCCAACATGCACCAGCCACTCAGGAGCAAAGATGAATAAGATATTCTTTGCCCTAAGAAGCTCAGAGAACAGCAGGGGGACACACACCTAGAAGACTGGGAATGCAGAAACCATGCGATGGGACCGTGACTGAGCCATCTTCAAGAGCAAAATGGGAAACACAGAGACTGAAACAATGAATACCACTTTGGGGGTTCACAATGTGCCCAGAGCCTTGAATGAGTAGGATTGATGGGGAGAGTGGACGGTGGTAAACTTGAAAGGGGGTGTTCCAGCCTCATGTGGAACGACCTTGAGTGTCCTCCGGAGTTTGGTCTGTTTCAGTTGGCCATGGGATGCTTCTGTTGCAGTGTTGTTTGTACAGTGAAAATTAAACATAAACAATACCTATCTCTGACATTATGGAGAGGCTGCAACGTGGTCTCTTGCCTTTAAGAGGTTCTAGTGTCTGAAATGGCTGTTTTCCCACCAACATCCTAGAGCTGTTCTCTCCTATATCTCATGTGTGGTTCTCTCCTGGGAAAGCAATGCTTTAATAGGGTCCTCAAGCTTCCCTGTGACATGACTGAGTTCCCGTCTCAGGCTTCTCGCTACTGCACATGTCCCATCATGGATGGCTGATCCAGGTGGGGCTCCCTCCTTTGGGCCAATGCTACTTCTTCTCCCTCCTTACCCTCTTCTTTCTTCCTCTTTTCTCTTTAGTTTCCTCACACAGACTACTTACCTTGAACTCTTACTGCAGCATATGAAGACATACTTTTTGCTGCATATTGTACTTTGTACATACTTCAGACCATGTGCGACAGTGTACTATTTGTTTGAATCAGTTCATTACATAAACTTGCCAACAAATGACAAACCACTCAATGGGCAGACCTTATCTCAGTGTCAATTTGAACACCAACAGCCCTGCCTGCCTTCTGAGGGCCCTGCCAGGACAGCCTGCTACCCTGAGATAAATTACACCGCTTCATGAACAATATACTACAATCTGTTTGCAATCTAGTGGGAGCAGGGTTTCCTTTCAAGAGCTGACAAAACATTCATCCTTTTGGCACAAAGAAAAAATTTTACTGTAATTACTAAGTCTTGCTTCTGCTTTTCTATAGAAAGTCCTTTTAAAGCCTCAAAAATTTCAGTTTAGTTATTAAAGCTGGATGCTCTGCAGGCAGACACCTCCAGCATGCCTGCTCCAAAATCTTTCGAGCCCTCAGTAATGCTGGACTTTTACAGTGGCAAAATGCGAGAGAATATATGGGGCTGGTGGGTGGAACTTCACAGTCTTTGATTCAAGACACAGTGAGTCAGCATTCCGTTTGTAGAGTGGCCGGAATGTGTGTGGGGTTATGGCTTGCTGAGAGTCTTTTATTATACAGCATGTGTGATGCTCGCAGGCGGTGGATGTACTCACAAAGACGAATGCTACCCTTCCCGCACTCCACGGCCTGCACTGCCAGCGCTGCTAAGCAGGCCTGTCATGCTATCCACGGGGAAAGCAGCTCAGGGGCTGGGGTTGCAAAAAGCGGACACCAAGGAACTTGCTGCATTAAAGGTTTTATCCACCCCAACAATGAAAATTCTTCCCCCCCAACACATTTTTTTTTTTAGTAGACACTAGTCATTTTATGAAAGAGCCATTACTGGAAGTAAAAATAAATAAATAAAACAACAACAAAAAAATGGTGCATGGGATTAGGTTTCTACATGTTACGAGAGATTTGTGATTTGAAGACTTCACTGATTGTTGTCTTCTTCTCTTAGTGAGAACACAGGAAAAAGATGAGTAGAGAGGTAAGAAAAACACATGTAGTGAAAGAGAGCCAGAACTGAAACAGTGAGTGCAGCTTACAGAAGTTTTGACCCAAGAACACTCAGGGTCAAATGGAACCTGACGTAGCATAGCTTTCTCCTGGAGCATATATATAAGCAGGTTGCTCGTCCCCAGGACGGTCTAGCTCACCGGGAAAGTGCCACGGTACTTCAAGATCAGTGGAACAGTGGTGCTGCAAGGGCTGGCTTGCCACAAACTTGTAGCAGAATATGTCAACTCACTGCTGCTATGAAAAGCACAGCATCGGACTAAATGACATCCTTAGTGACAGTGTTGTTTTACATTGAGGCTCAAGCTTGCTTGCTCTGCCAACACTGGCCACAGAGGCTAAGCTAACTAGCAGCAAGTCTGAATTCAGGAAACTAAGGGGCTTTCTCAAGGACGCAGGCAGTTGGCAGCACAGTCAGGCCTCCTCTCCTTTCCACCGGTTTGGTGAACTGCCTGCCATGCCGTGCTTTGCCACTTGGAGCAACCACTTAGAAAAAGTCACCTGCAGATGAAGTTGGAGGGTGTGGGACTGGACATCATTATTTGTCTGGAGACCAGCCTTTAGGCCCTGAATCAAGATTCAGAGTAAAAAGGACACTGACAGCTTCATTCTTTGTAAAGACAGACCTTGCTGTTGAAGGATTCAAAATATGGATACAAATACTGAATTTTATGAAAAGGGTTCTCAATCTAATTTTGCAAAAGAAAAGTTTCACAAAATGTTAGTGTGTTGGCCTCATAACACATAACATGAGTGAGGTGCTTGCCCCACTGAAAAGAGTCCGGGAGTGTGTTTATTGGCTTACCTTCCAGGTGACCCTGATGCTTTGCGATGATATGGGCTCCAGGTGAACCTCCTGAGGTGGGCCGTCAGGAGCTGCAAAGACCCAAATCCCACAGACGGGTTAGACACGAGTTCCAGAGTAGATTGAAACCTACACACCAATGTGCACACCCCAAAGACACCCCCAAGTGGAGCATAGAGAAGCACATTTTCAGTTTTCATGGGCAAGATCAAATTTGCAATCACTATGTACAAAATGTGCCCTGTGTTTCTTCTGTCTTAGGAAAGACCCATCTTGAGAACCTGCCAATGTGTTTTCCTCACCATGACTCGGACAACCTGATTAATAAGCCCGGAGTTCAGGCAAGTTAGGGGGTAAAATCGGGAGTCATAAAACAAGATATCTTTTTGAAACTCTGTTTGTGACAGCTGGGAAGACACTTCTCTTTCCCTTGAAGGCTGTGTTTAGTGATGTGTGGCACTGGGGTTGCTCCAGTTATTTGGAGCCACTTGGGGCAAAATCACTGATTCAGGATTATTCTGCCTTTCAATTGCTTTAATGCTTTAGTTCTCTGCAGTTTCCAATTAAAACCTCTTATTAACCAGGGGCAATAGCCTTAGCCACAGATGGCAGAAGCAAAGCTGGAGAGTAGAACAAAGAGGGTGACTCACACCAAAGGTTGTGTGATAAGTTGGGGAATCACAGAGAGACAAGTCCAATTACATTCCAGTTGTAGTCAATTAATGTCTCAGAAATTTCCTAAGTACTGGGTGCATAGCGTGAAACTGAGAGATATAACACATCTTCGTCAACCAAGAGTCTGTAATCTAATCAGCAATAGAGCAATTAGACACCCACCCCCAGCGAGAGGCAGTGACACAAAGCTGCATGGACTCAAGTATCTTCTGAGAACTAGAAGCAAAGAGTAACATAGGAGCCAGAAGGCAGCGATTCCTTTGGATTAAAAAAGGCTGTTGCATTCACCCATTTTGAGATCACTGCTGAACTGCAAAAGGGCCATTTCCATGGAGGTGGGGACACCCATTTGCAGAAAGTTGAGTGGCACATGGGAGGTGAGAAAGCAGAAGCTGAGGATCAACTAAATTTGAAGAGTGCGAAAGGGAAAGCAAGGGTAAAGATAATGGGTAGACTGAGGGAGAGGCGAGTTCCAGGCAAAGCTGTTCTCCTTTTTTCCCAAGAAGAGGAAGTTTTGAGTGGTTTCACTGTGTAGTTGCTAAGTTTGTGGGCATTTAAATCCTTTTGCTGAGTTTGAATTCTAGCTCAATTGCCTATTAAACATGCAGATTTTTGAAGGTTATTTAACCTCTCTGTGCCTCAGTTTCTTTCTCTATATAATGGGATAATAGAAGTCATATCATAGGACTGTCTTGAGGACAATGTGCTCAATAAGCAAAAGCACTGGATAGTTTTAAATGGGGGGTGGCGGTGGGGAGAGGGGGAATTTCAAATAGTGGATAGAAAATGTAAACCTGAAGGAACAGTGTCCTGGCAGAGACAGGCGGCAAAGGAGAGTATCAAGGGTCTTGGCTGTGGGTGGCTCCAGGAGGAGCCAGTGCCCCAGGGATGGGAGGAAAGAGGGTACCTGGGAGGCCTCAGGTGCACTGCTGGCTGAGGGAAGCCCAGGGGAGGCTTATTGGTTGAGAAAAGCAGGTTCTCCGTTTTCTTCAGAAACAAAAGAGGCAAAGTGAGGGGCCCAGAGCAGAGGGCCGTGGGCTCCAGGAGCACCGTCAGGGTTTGGAGCACTGCTGAGGTCTCTGCAAGAGCATGTGCGCTGTGCGGCAGTGCCCTGACCCCCCCGAGGACGGTGCTGAGAGGAGCCAGAGGTCCTTACGAGATCCGGCCGGGGTGCGGGGGATACGGCACAGCCTGCGCCAGGGTGAGGCCAGCGACAAAGGGAGGGAAGGAATGGGTGCTCGGATTGCTAACAGGTCTGGCTGGTGGCTCACGTGCATCCAGGAAGTAAGACGGGGAATTCATTCCAGAGGTCAGGCTCTGGGGCTGGAAGAGGACAATAGAGTAGGGAGATCAGGAGAGAAACTGATTTTCTAGAAAAGGTGATTCATTACATTTTAGAGAGATGCATTTGAAGAGAAGCTGGGGTATTCCCAGGTCTATTAAGTAGCTAGAGACAGATTCTCAGATTCTCTAGAAGAGAGGAGAGAGTTGTGGCCACAGGCTCCCCTTTCCCCTACAGGCCCTCCCTGAGAAATGCCCTGAAGTCCCCATCCTCTGCCACTGCCTCTTTGGGGGCTCTCACGGCCTCTTGCCCCACAGGTCCCTGATGCCCCACTCCAGCCCAGCTTCTGTACCTGGCATCAGTTTCTACTTATTACCTAAAATATTAACTCAAGTTTGATATTACTCTTTCGAAGTGGAGGTGGCTACAGAACACACTTCACACTTCCCACCGTGTCCTGCCTTCTTCATACCCCTTTCCTGCCACAGTCCCCACCTGCCCCGCATGCCAGCCGTGTGGAGCATCTCAGTGTAACCAAAACATGCCCACTCCCCACCAGCTCCACACCTCTGCTCTGGAGCTGTCTTCTCCCTGCCTTCAGGGTTTCCTGCCCAGGCTGTGAGCTCCCACCTCCGTTTATCCCAGCTGGGCACCCCTCCTGCCCGTGTTTTGCCCGTCTCCCCAGTAGACTCTTAGCTGGTGGCACCAGGAGGTAAGTCCAGCCCGAGACCTTGCTTTGAACAGGGAACACAATGCGCAGGTGCTGAGGCCCCGGGCCTGCTCCTTCCCAATGAGCAAGTCACGGGGAAGCTGTGAAAGGGGGTGCTGCAGCCTCCTGGGTTTATTAATTTCCCACATGAAAAGGTTCTCCTAGCAATTAATTCAATTTCCAAGACAGCAACCAAGGGCTATTCAGGATCCAGCTCATCGGGGTAACTGTCGTTGTGCCTTGCATCTGATTGCCACTGGCCAGGGTGACTCCTTTACGTGGGAACCTTTCTAGGCCCGAGAAAAACACACAGAACATTTTCCTCTCTGACTCTGATAATCCTGTGGACGGCAAAGGCATGCAGTTTATCCACAAGAATACTTCTTGAAAAATTATTTTGGGGTCTGACAGCTATACTGATTCTTGATGATTTTAATTGAGATGTGCTAGACTGAATTTCACAAAAAGCCCATTTGTTGAGGGCACCGCGTCACCCTGTCTCCTGGCGAGCTCTGGGAGGTGACCTTCAGTGTGGCCCCCTTGGGAAGGACACGAGTGAAAGTCACAGCCTTTGTTTCCTTGTGGAGCTCTATTAAGATGCAAAGACAAAGGTACAGGTGCAGTATTTATGAAAACGCTGCTTTTAGGTTTTGCTGTTAGACTCGATCAGCAAGCAAAGTAGATGACGTGATTGTGAATTGGGGACAGTTTGCTCTTTTGATTTGGCCTGGTATTTTGTGATGACCCCTATAGACATGGGAAGAGGGTGAGGCCCCTGCCTCTCTAGAAAGAGATTTGAGCCTTTGAAAGAGCAGAACGATTTCCTTACTTAGCCTACCAATACTTGGGGGCTTTGCTAATAACTCATTTATTGTTTTGGCTAGTCCCTAAAATGAATGCATTTGTACCCTTCTTCTCCTTAAAAGGTGAAGTCCCAGATCATAATAGAACACTAAAATAACATAATTTATATACACACATTAGAGCTGTGCCCAATATAATTAGGATTTTTTTAAATTATCATTTTGACACTTTGTGCTGAATTTTCCACTTCACATTCCTAAAGCATTATTCATAAAAGAAACTTTCATACACATGATAAAATAGTCTTCTTTCAGAGTGTATTTTAGTGTTCTCCTTAGAGTTCCTGAGCCGTGATTTTTTTCCCATAGGTCCTCATTTCATTGCAAATAGACAATTTTCTGCAAAATTATAGTCCAAGGCAGATTGAATTCCCAGTGTGAAAAGCACTGAAGATCAACCATTACATATTAATTTATTTAACTAAATCTGAGAATTATGCTGACATCTAAGAATTTACTTACATGCCCTCAGATTAAAGCTGTAACATCTATAGTTACTGTTTTTATAACTAGAATCTTCAACTTTTCCTATGGGAGGTGAAGCCTGGAGGTAGGGATTTATAATGAATGCAATTTCGCAAAACAAATAATTTATTCCGTTCCACGGAAGCGAAAAACTACTCAATCTGCAAGACTGTAGTAAGTGAGGGCTATATTTACAATTTATGATATTTTTACTAGAAAAGGCATATTTTACGAATTCTGTGTGGCTCAAAATCCAGTGATGGCGGGTCCCTCCTAATTGGCAAACCCAGGCACTCTGTGTGCAACCGCCCTGTCCTGTCACTCTGGCTGCCCTGAGTTCCGGCAACACGAAAGTTTCCTCTCATCATCTCTTCCCTGGGATTGGGATGAATTGTGCCCTCTCAATGGGACATGTTCAATTCCTAGCCCAGGTCCCATGACGGTGACCGTATTTGGTGACAGGGTATTTTCAGATGTGACTGCTTAAGATGATGCCAAACTGGAGGAGGGTGGGCTAGTCAGTATGACAATATGTCCTTATTAGAAGTGGAAGGACTACAGCACGGAGAGAAGGTGCCACATGACGATAGGACGGCTGGCAACCCATGAAAAGCTGGACAAGGCAGAGAAGGCTTCTCCTCTACGGGTTGCAGAGAGAGCAGGGCCCTGCAGAAAACTTGACTTTGCATTTCTAGCCTCCATAACTGTGAGAGAATAACTTTTGTTTCAAGCCAGCAGTCTGTGGCACTTTGTTGTATCAGCCCAAAGAGCCTGGGTTGGCCTCTGCTTCCCTGACTCTCTCTTGCCACTTTCAACAGACCATCCTCTCCCTCTTGCTTCTGAAGCAGCACCCCAAGACTCAAGCCTCGGCACTCTGTCCCACTTTCAAAATATTCTGCCCCCCAAAGTGTCCACCTCCTGGCTTCAACCAGTCTTGGGGCTTTATGTTTAGTCTTTATTGAATTGGACTGAATCTTCCCAATGGGAATCACAACCAAATTTCTATCTCTGGGCTCCTTATCTGGGAATTTACAGAGTGTCTGCTGTGAGCCACGCCCTAAGCTAGGCAAGGACTGGGGTACAAAGTTCAGTAAAATAAAATGATTGAAAGGCAAATGCAGGACATCACATCCTGATGTTTACCTTTGAAAGAAGTCAGGGACCGAGAGGCAAAGGAGACCAAAGAATGTTTAGTAAAAAAAGAAAAAAAAAGAGGTGACTCTTCGATGGGGAAAAGGCTGAATTTATTGAACACCTACCATCCACCAACCACTGTTCTAGGTGTCTGGGATGCCACAGGGAACAAAGCAGGCAGCTATTTGTGTCCTTGTGGGGTTCTTATCAGAGTGGGAGGGGTCTTAGAATAAACCATAGACTAAATAAATCATATTGTATGTTTGAGGGCGATTGATGCTATACTTAAAAAGGAGAGCCTTATGGGGGTGGGGTGGGACAGCCAACCAGCAGCGGGCAGTGGGCTGAATTTTAAATGGGGCGCTTAGGACGGGATTCATTGAGAAGATGATATTTGAACAAAGACTTGAAGGAAGTAAAGGAGAGGGGGAGGGCATTCCAGGAAACAGGGCAGCCAGCGGGCGTGCACCCTACATGTGGGAGCAATAGCAAGGAGGCCAGTGAGCCCTTGAGGTTTAATTTCCAAAGTCTCTCCAAACCGAAGCTGGAAAAAAGTGACAAAAGTATGGCACCAGATTACGGAAATATGGATGTAGGGCCTGCCGAGTCCTCGCAGGGCTAACTCGGCGCATTTTACTCTTTAGTCGAATAATACAGTTGATGTCACCCTCAGCCCTGGTATGCAGGCTGCTAATGCATTTATTTTTAAAGGTTCTGGCCTTGTTTTCTTGAGGCTTCATTACATCCTCCCCCTCTCGGCCTCTAGTTCAGCACGCAGGAAACTGAGCCTCCAAATCAGAGCTGCCACTTTGGAACGTGAGGCAAGAGGATGCTACAACCATTTACTTAGTGGCGGATCAAATGGAAACCAAAACAACTCCGTGTCATGCCCCTTCCTTAATCCTGACGCTCCATTCCTGGATGTGTCGCTGAAAACTCAGTGGTTTCTCAGTGAGGTCTCCGCATAATTGAACTTCCAATTTCCACGGACAGCTTCACTGTGAGGGCGATGGCTGGCTCGGCCACCCCAGCCTCCGTCACATGGCCCCGAGTGACACTTGACCTGCAGGGTGCAGCCCTAACGGGGAAGCTGGTCTTTGGTGAGTGTCAGCTGTGGATGCGACATGCTAATCAGAGTCAGAGAAACCCAGTGAGCCAGGAGCAGTTCCAGTGCATTGAAAGCTGATTGTGTTGGCTCTGACAGTGTCTCTGCTTACTCCCCTGAGTTCTCTACTTGGGGAGCTAAGGGTTGGGGGCGGTGGTGAGAACAGTGTGTTAGGCAGTGTGGTCTCTGCCACGCGGCTGTTCTCTGAGTGGAATGATGATGCATTCACGTACTTTCACATAAAAATAAACTCAATGGTGCTGAGTTGGAACAGTGTTGTTTTCCAGCGTTAGAGAAGGAGGGTATGTTAATGGCATAATTCCTTCTTTTCTAAGATTTGCAATGGATTCAAATCTCAAATACCCATGGCACTTAGACCTAAACCAGGGATCCTCAAACTTCTTCTGGAGAGGTCCAGATAATAAATATTTTAGGTGTTCATTGTAGGCCAAGTGTGTTTTCTGTCACATATTCTGGCTGTAGTTTACTGACCCCTAAATTACAGAGGGAGGGGGTACTGGTGGCTATGATTCATTGGGGGTACAGGGCCAGCCTAAAAGGGGCAGCCACTTAGCTCTAGCTGTTCACTACCAAATGGGAACGCAAGAGAACACCAAATTTATATTTTGAAATTTCCAGATTTAACAAAATGACACCAATTTCAAAAGACTATCAAAATACTAGGCAGAGCCCAGCAAAACATAAGTACAGGCCTGATCTGCTGTGGGTGAGGCCATGCTCCATCTGGGGTCTGGGTTGGGTTCCAGAATCGCAGGCTGCAGGCTCAGATGCCTCCTGCGGTTGATAATTGGAGCTCTGATGGGCAGGCATAATTCTTTGATTCTTCATCCCTCCATCCTTCAGTCTTATCTTTTGCCTTTCTCTACTTATCTTTATGAAGCCCTTCCAAATTTTAGTGTGAGTTTAATCCACTATATTTTTGCAACACACACACAAATGCACACACACACAGAGCTTATTATCACACCCATTACAAAGATACTGCTGTAAAACGAATAGGTCTATGGCTTCCAGAAGCTTCCATTGGAGGATTCTCACTGCTTGAAGGTAACCTCTTTTGTGGGGGGGAGGGGAGGCAGTGAGGCTAGCAAAAGATCATCTCTAGAGGGCTACAGCTCCTATAAGATGTGCCTTTGGGCATCTCTGCCAGGAAGGGGCAGCAGCCATCTACAGCCACTGCAGGCACGTCTCATTAAGTTCTCTTTGGCCACGTTAGTTGCAGTGTGGACGACGTGAGTCACCCACGGGAAAATGATGTTTTGATTTCAGTCACACAAACTTATGCATCCAGGCAAAGACAGATTCTGTTTTGTAGCTGGACCTTGCTCAACCCCGTTGCTTTCCTCCAGCTTGTCCAAATGTGGAAGGGGAGAGGCTGTGTGGGGCTGCCAGTGGCCAGCACCCAGCACCCACGTAGTATCCTAAAGGAGGTCCCAGGGAGCTGAGGAAGTAGCTCCTGCTTCTACTTCTCTCTGTGAATATGCCGGGCTGCTGCCCTGCAGAACAGCCCCTGCAGTGGCTATTTACCTGGTCTCCTGGCTGGGGAGACAAATGCTGCCATGGCAACGGCCAGCTGCAGTGGAGGTCACGGAGGAAATGAAATACAAAGCAGCAGCAGCACCAATCACAACCATCAAGAAAGCAGCAGCAAAATGCATAGCCAGGAAAAATGTAGTTACCCTGAGAAGGATGTCAAGATGGGGCAGGGTTAGAAAAGAACTTAAGAGGAAAGGAGAAGTTTGCGTATAGAATCAAAGATTACACTGTGGGTAGAAGGATGGGGCTGCTTATTCTTCCTTCTTATACAGTGCAATGAAATTCCAGGAAGCTAGAGGGTTTTATATATATATTTAAATAAGGTTCCATTTTTTTTTGCAGGAGCATATTAGCAATCATTTCCTATTTATTTCTTTCAGTTATCAAATATGTTTGAGGAAAGGAATAGAAAGTGAGCATTTTGTCCATTTTGCAGATGAGAAGTGATGCACAGAATATCCAGGTAGCACAAATGGGCTCACCCTCAGGTGTTTGAGCTTTTTGCTCTACTATCACCCACCTCGGAAAATAATTTTCAAGAATTGATGTGTTCCAGTATTGAGAAATGGGCACTTCTCTGCATTTCAGGGAGAACTGTACATTTTAATGTATTTCCTCAAGGGCAATATTAGCTATACTTATCAAAAGACTTAAAATACTGCATTTTCTCTGAAGTAGCAATGCTACTTCTTGGCGTTTAACATGAGAAGATAATCTTGGAAATGCAAAAAGATCTGCCACAAGGATGTCCATTACCATGGTGTTTATAATAATGGAAAATTGAAAGCAACTTAAATATCTAACCATATGGGATTCATGAAATAAATGGCGGAAGATAACACTACAGATTGTGGAAAAGTACTTATAAAAGATGTACAAAAGCAAAGTCTATCTGGAGCACCATTAATGAGGGTAAGAGGGAAGCTGGTGGTGGGGAAGGAAGCGAAGGACCACCCCAAAGCAAAGTGAAACAAATCTGCAGGTGACACCCAGCCATCTGGGGATCACGATCGCAGTGACTTCGGTAATGGAGAGATCGGGACCGGAGACTGGCTTCCCGGCGTCACTGCAGAAGGCAGTGGTTGATTAGCTCCAATCCCAGGCAGGGAAAGGGAAGCCAGGTTTGGGGACAGACACTTCTCTCCCCCCAAGAGATGTACCAAGCCCTGATCCTTACCTTTCCTTGCTCAGAAAAGCCAAGGGCAGCTTGCTTCCTCCCCACTGCCAGGAGGTGGGTTTGGCAATCAGCAATCATTAGATATTGTCTACTCAGCCAGGATGCTTACACATCAGTTGATTTTACTCCCCAATAACCAGGAGGGATCACCATGTCAAAGGCTGCTTGTGTGGATGCATGTGTGCACATGAGTGCATGTGTGTAATGTGTGTGCATGTGAGTGCACGTGTGTGCGTGTTTGTGCACATGTGTGCATGTGTGTGCATGTGAGTGGATATGTGTGCATGTGAGTGCATGTGTGTGCGTGTGAGTGGATGTGTGTGCATGTTTGTGCATGTGAGTGCATGTGAGTGCATGTGTGTACATGTGAGTGCATGTGTGTATCTGAGTGCATGTGTGCATGTGAGTGGATGTGTGTGGATGTGTGTGCATGTGAGTGTATGTGGTGCATGTGAGTGGATGTGTGTGCATGTGAGTACATGTGCGTACATGTGTGTGCATGTGTGTGCATGTGAGTGCATGCGTGTGTGCAGGTGTGTGTGGGTGCACACGCATGTGGGCATTAGTGATGAATCAGGTTAGAAAGATGATCTAGTAGATTGTACCCAAATATTCATAGGTTAACTCAAAGTGGGAGGATGTGGGCACTGTTTGGCCTCCTTCCAAATAGCTTTCTAAATCTTCTAAGTTTCAACACTGACTGAATTACTTTGTAATAGGCAAAAGAGCAATACAGTTTAATATAAAATTTTTGACATTTCTATTCAATAAAATAATCGGTACCATCCCCACCCCCACCCCTCTTTCTAGGCAGAGAATGTCCTTGCTTATTCCTCACCCCACCCACCGCGTCCTCCCCATCTGACTTCACAGGGTCACGGCCAGGAAACACAGCCACGGTTCTCTGTCAGTCTGCAGTCCATGCATGCAAACAAAGGGACTGTGAAAAGAACCCAACTCCTCTAATCTCAGCAGATCGTTGGTCCCATCCGTCTTTCTTTTAAATCTCGGATGTGGGAACCTTGAACTAAACCCTATTTGAAGAGCAGTGCCTTCAAGGTAGGAGGCCGAACACTGTCTGCGATTTTTATAGGGCACGGAACTATGGAGAGCAGTCATCAAAGGCCTCCACCGGGCACGGGCAAAGGTCTGATTCCGCATTTAAGCACCTGAGCCCCAGCGACTCAGCTTGGCCCACGGCCCGTCCCGGCGTACCTGCCTCCTCCGCCGTGATGGTGAGCTCGTTGCTGGGCTCGCTCCTGCCGATCCGGTTCTTGGCGTACATGCGGATGCTGTAGGTGGAGGAAGGGTGGATATCAATGATGGTGGCCGAGTTCAGCTGAGGGGAAACATCTTTGGTTCTCTGAGCAGAATCCCAGGAGTCTTTTGGGTTTTGTTTTTCAAAAAAGAAGAGATAGAGATGTGAGTTTTTTCCCTCTGCCTTTGTAAGTAAGCAATTGGAATTAAAAACAAACAAAAAAAAGAAAGAAAGAAAGAAGGCAAGAAAGAAAAAAATACAACTTAAATTCTTAATGCAATAGCCCTATTTATGTGGCAGAGTTGGCCAGCAGACGGGACAGGACAGCACATGCTCATTGTCTACACTGCGGGAACAAAGGGCTGCAAACGAGCTGAGTTCAGGGAGGGGCATCTGAGGAAGCACAGAGCAGGTGGGCTGGTGCGATTGTGGAGGAAAACACAAGTATTAGAAGCTCATGCTTCTAATGAGTAGAAAGCAACCACTTCTAAGCGCTCATTGTACAAGATAAGAGACTGAATTATGGTTTTGGACATCCCATACACACACACACACACACACACACACACACACAACTCTGATTATTAAAGGTATTTGAACATCAGCAAAACCTCCAGTCACATCAGATCCTTTCTTCCTCAAAAGGAGAGTCATACAAATAAATTATTTACACAGAAACTAACCGCAGTGTCCAGGGTAAACACAGCTTACCAAATAAAGTTCTCCATTTTAATTTTTGACATCATAAGCCTCAAATCCTTTGTTGGAAGAATTAGTTTTTCAACCACAGTTTTATCACAGCACTTTCACTTTACCTAGTATGAAGAGCAGTCATTGTATCTGACAACTTATACCCTGGATTTTAGGGCTTCAACCAAGATAATAACAATGTCAGCAAATGGTTCTTATTTCAGCAAGAGTCTGGGCAGTTGCGGGTGGAATGCTGGTGATTCAGAGGTGGCACAGGGAAAATCAAAGAAATCCTTGAGAGAGTGTGCACAGACAATGCTCCACGTCCATGGAGCTCATGACACTTATGAGGGTTTTGTGGATGTTCTGTATTGTCCACTGGCTTCTAAGCCCCAGGAGGGCAGGGACCATGCTCCCCTTGTTTAGTGTCATATACCCAGTACTAGCACACAGTAGACAATAACACATGCATGCTTAATAGATGAACACAGAATGGCAAATACACAGATCTCTGGGTCCTAGGAATGGCCCCACTCCCCTTTCAGCCCTGTGGTAGATGAAATCATGTACCCTAGCAAGGACGTGTTCTTAATTTTCATTAATCTTCCCATGGTGAGAAACCATTTGTAAATAGTATCTTTGAATATGCTAAGGTGAGTCAGGGTATGGACTCACTAGTGAATATGGACTTCTAAGATCCTATATGGGTATGGCCCAAATGAATCACGGTGAGCCTTAATCTGTATTACTGAAAGCCTTATGTAGAGAAAACCACAGGGAGAGAGAGGCCAAAAGCTTAAGTCAGCAGAAGCCAGAAGAGCAGACACAGGAGCGAGAAATTGTCATGTGATGGAGGCACAGATGCAGCAAAGGAAACCCAAGGACTGTGGGAAACCAGCACCAGAATGCTGCAGGCTTCAAGGAGCAAGTGTTGCTTTGCCAAGCCTCAAATTTGGACTTCTAAACTTCAAAACTGCATTATTGTCATTTCAGTCAATCCATTGTTGGATTTGTCATAGCAGCCAAGCCAACAATGACATACTCTTAAGATTAAGTCTGGAAGTTTAGGGAATTACTTTGTCTAGAAATAACCATAAATGCAAGGCAATTTTGGCACTTTTAGAAAAAGATATGTGGCTTAGAGCATAATGGAAACTGACAATTCAATATACTTTTAGGGAAAAAAGTCCCAATGTTTGAGTAAAGAAGATTGAAGGAGGAAAAACATGGCACAGAAAAAGAAGATGTTGAGAAAATCCGATGGAAGAGGAGAAAAAGTGATTTAACAATGGACAAACAAGGGGAGGAAACTTTGTACCGATGGGAATAACACATAAATATGAGGCTTGCCTAACAAAGAGAAAGTCAGACCTTCTGGAGAAAATGTTTAGGACAATGGGGAGAACCCTAGGAACTGCAGATGCAGAGAACGTGCTAACTGGCCCTGGGAGGAGGAAGACACTTGTGGTAGTTGATGGCTGCCCAGGGCCCTATGGAAGTTTCTGGAACTGACAGGGCTAATGAAGACTTGTATCATCTTCACTGGGGGATGTGTCTAGGAGGTGACTGGAAGCCTAAAGAGGCATACTAACGTCTACTGACTGCTTCAGATCAAGTGAGTATGGAGAGCCCAAGAGAAGTGACCAGGGCATGTGCTTTCACTACTTCTTCCCTACAAGGACTGTACTTTGAGGGAGAAAGATGATGTCAGTGACCATGATTTCTACAAGATGGTTTAAAACACATAAGATTGGCTTTTAGCTACAGGTCAAGAGAAAGAATATGTTATACTGAAGGATTTGAAAGGAACTGTGGATAGAGAAAGAGAAGAAAGTCTAGTTAATCCCATAAACCCACTCTGACAGATAGGACATGGAAAGAGGAGGTGAATGCCTAGGAGAAAAGAGTTAGGAAAGGGACTGAAAAATGCTACTTTGGATCTTAGTTGCAGATGTGCAAACAGCAGGTCATGGATTATAATGAAAGGGTGCTGGGGAATGTAACACTGGACTCTAAAAACAATCACACAGAAGGTCATGAGACTTGGTAGGATGAAATTACAAATTGAAATATAAATGTAACCAGGAAGAATATATATCATATACAAAATAAAGAAACTTTTTAGGAGTAAATCACAAACAGGAAAGTATGCTTGGAGATCCAAGAAGTTGAAGATGAAAACATGAATGGGGAGTATTTGGGTAAAGATACAAATAGGAAGGACAAGAAATGAAATTATTGTGGGAATTTATGATGTCTGCTGGCCTGATGGGAGGAAGTAGATGCACAGCTAGATTTTGGATCTCCTGCTATATTGGATTGAATTATTACAATGTCCTGGTGAAGGTCAAGAAACTCAGACCAAGTTTACATAGCTCATATGAGGTGGAGCTGGGATTTGATCTTACATGAATTATCCCAAAGCCCAGGGTCATCACCTCCCAGTATGCTCTGTGGGATGTCTAATGAAACTGGGTTTTAATTTTCTGAAATATACCTTCAGAGAAGTTCTTGACTTGGTTTGCTGATGAGGAGGAGCAACATGCAAGAGTAGTTGGGTCAAGTGCAAGAGAGGGGACACTTGGTCAGGAATTATTGAATCACGTATGCGTTCGTAGGAGCTAAGACTGGGAGGGCTGCACATAGTCAGACTGCACCCTGGTTTGGAAAGGAGATTTCAGAAGCATTCACTGAAAATACAGGCAGGATTCCATGGCAAGTCCTAGAGAGGTGGATTTATCAGACGATGGGGAAGTTCGGGATCACACTCCTGCCTCTGGAATTCCAAATATTCCCTGTGAGAAATGACCAGTGGGGTCCGTGGGAAACAGTGTGATTGTAGTTGGTCGGTCTTGGATGAGCTCAGCTTGGGAAACCATCATCCAAATCAGGAGAATGGAAGATCATCAAGGACAAATATAAGAGGGTGCAATCATCTGAAAAAGTGCTGTTAGAGGCCTAATACCAGAATGAGTTGAGGGTGAGCAAAAGTTCTGGAGAGAAAATTACACAAATTTTTTTCAAATTAAGAGGTAGATCAAAGAAGGACCAAGCCTACTGCTTTAGCTAATAGAAGGGTGACAGAGGGAAAGCTCCTTTTGCTCTGTCTTCTCTCAAGGATAATAGTCCTCCTGGTCAAAAAGGGGGATGGAAGTCCAGAGAGGAGAAGGGGTTGAAGACAGCATCTCCTACTTGCATGGGAGCGTTTGTACCTCCTGGCATGGATGGTTATATTCCAGAAAGGGAGAGAGCGCATCTGTGTGCTGACACCCACTCAGCCATGTGGGAGGCACTGCCCAAAAGAGAGGCATGGAAGACGGGCATGGCGGCTGTAGGGTGAGTTCCAAAAGGGGAGGAAGTGAATTCAGAAAATCATAGACTGATGAGCTGGAGGGTCATAAAGGGCAAGATACTGGAAGGGATGTGAAAGGGGTTCTAGATGTCCACTAGAGGAGGAAGCGGTGGTCCTTAGGGACCGAAGCAGTCAGTGGAATTATGGGTTTTTGAAGAGAAGCAGAGGTTCCGAATGAGGGAGGTAATAGTCCTGTTGTGCCTGGTCAGATGATTCCTGGGCTACTGACATTGGGCTGGAGTGGGAGGGTCATTGGAGATAAAGTAAAGGGACTTTGGATATTTTATTTTTTCTGGCAACTAGAAAACCAAGGAGAGTCATCTGTCTCCAAATACAGTAAAGACCATCATTTGGCCAAGGGCTTAGGCTTGTTCTCACCAAGGTCTAGGGCACCTGGATGCAGGAAGGTGCAATAAACATAAGAACTTCCTCACAGTCACAGCTGGCCAAAGGCAGAATAGGGACATTAAACTGTGACTTCAAGGACCAGGCTTCTGTGTACCCATCCTACAGATTACATTCACTTGAATTATGAAGACAGCCAGGGTATATCCCTGAGGATATAACATAAGGAATGGGATATAATGGGTGACGGTCACTGAACAGTCCAGGGAAGGTCACGGGGAACCTTCTAGCCAGGGAGCAGGTGGCCTTTGAGGGATCCTTGAGGTCAAAGCTGCTGGGTTCCCTTTAACACATGAGGATCCCAGAGGTGAGAGAACCAAGCCACGGTCCACAGCTGGAGGGGCCAGGGCAGCAAAAACACATGGCAGCCTGGCCCTGGAAGTCCCTTGCTGAGCCTCACCAGCATTGAGAAATGCCCCGAGGACAGCGGGGGCCCTGTGCAGCCAGCGAGCCGTTCCACAACACGGCACTGCGTACGTGCCCAGCACCAAGTGTGCCGGGAGCCTGCAGTTGGGTTGCAATTCAGCCCAAACGATCTCTCAGCAGCAACCTCTCTACCACGCAAAATGTGCTCAGAACACTTGCCGTGTGTGAATTGGCTAGATTCTGAGATGATCATATAAGATAACAAATGAGTAAGCATTTTATACACTGCAAAGTTTTATAGAAGGGGAATGTCTGTTATTCTTTAAGAAATTCAGCAGGCACCAAAGCTGTTCTCCGTGACAGAATGGCAATGTGGAAGTTACACACTAGAAGCAGCAATGATTACAAAGGAATTTGTAAGAAGTGTCCTCGGTATCAACGACTGCACGGTCTATGGGTGGGTTCCTACTCAACAGCACACACATGGGGCTGAAAGGGGCCATACACTTGAATATGAAACACAGTCCATTGTGAATGATTCTCAGTGCTACGCGAGTGATTCACGGGCTTCCTTCCGTCACTCATAGGCGGAAGAATACGGTTGCCAGCTCTTCATCACACAGATGTGTCTTTAGTCCACAGACATGAAAGAGTGGCTTGAAAGCAACCCAGTGCCACTGATTTGGCATAAATTGGCCTTTTTGCTAAGTAGTTGGCAACAATACGCCAGCCTTGGGCAATCGGCCTCCACCGGGAGCCCTCTTTAGTGATGATGGGGAGATGGCGCCATGGGTAGCAAATAAACCAAGAGAAAGGGCTAAAATTAGGGTTGGGGGTAGAGTCCCCCCTTTCCTTTCCCTTTTCCTCTTACTCTCCTTCATGTAGCGCAGATGTCGTCATGCATCCGGCCGTCTGGGAACCTTTCAGAGACGTGCTGCATGTAAAGTTCATGTGGTTACTGTCTTTTCTTTTATTTTTTTAATCAAAGAAAATAGAGGGTATTTTATTTTCATGGAAAAGCAAAATAATTTCTGATTCTTACTGGCAAGAAGTATAATGGCAGCTTTATATGGTTTTTCTATATGCTCACTTGCTCTAGCCCACTCTCTAACCACCAAATTGTGCTAACCAATCAAGGAGTTTCCCAATATTTGAGAGAAAACTTTGCTCCTATACAGCGTGTTGAGCCCCTAATCTGCAATCACGCAGCCGGACAGAATTGCCTAACTGGGTCAGCGGCATCATCACTCATTCACAGCCTCACCGGAATAGCTGATGGTGGTGCTGAGGGCTTCTGATGCCCAGTGTCAAGGCATTGGTCAAGAAGGGTCCTCTGTTCTCCATTTTTCACCCGATGAATTATTACTGGATTTGCCATGTGTGCCTGCTCAGTGCTCCGCACTAAAGGCTCAGGGGGAAAGGGCTAAGCGTGGTTGTCAGGACGGCCTGGGAGTCCGGGTGGGGCTAGAGTGAACCAGGTGCTGGCACTGGAACTTTCCAGAACTGGGATTCTTTTGAGGGTTTTAATTCTTCTCCACAACTGTGGAATGAGAAAACATGGCTTGCAAGTCCCCCTCCCATCCATTGTGCCTTTTCTCTTCCTTCCCTTTTCCCTTTTGTCTTTTCTCTACCTCCAGCATCCAGCTCCTCCTTTTGGGTGGAGGCAGGTAGTGGGTAGGGAGAGGATGGTTTTCCATTACCCTAGTGTCTGCCTCAGCTGTGGCTGTACCACATTTTCCTTTTCAGTGGTACATGAATTCCTGGATTGTGAGTTTTTTTAGGTGTACGTGCAAAGGATTGTCATTCTTTAAATAGATGTTGCAAGTAGGTAATTTAGCTATCCTTGTACATTCATAGTCACCTAAGGCTACAGTCTGCTTTAAGTAACCATGGTACATGGTGACCATTTGTTTCACTGATGATTCTTCCCTTGAGATGCTTCCCAAAGTGCTTGGCTTAATGTATCTATGAAAAGGATTCAAGCCTGTTTTTATTGTGCAAATCATGGGCTCACCCAAGCAATAAAATTCTAGTAAGTGCTCTATTATGCCATTATGGTCCTTAAGGCAGAAGTTGGTTCTTATTTACATTTGACCCCTACAGCACTTGTACTTGGCACATGGAAGTCTGTCAACATGACTGCTGAAGGGAAACATGTTTTGGAGGAGTAGGCTAGGGCCCTGATGGTGTCTCCA
>PVKY010003159.1:0-22639 GCA_004027775.1 Bradypus variegatus | reverse complement strand
GCAGCCTTGTCAAAAATCTATTGACCATAGATGTGAGGCTCTATTTCCAAACTCTCAGTTTAATTCCTTTGGTCAAAATGTCTGTCTTTATGATGTTTTCGGCTATTTGGGTCACCTAACCCTTCCAAATAAATTTGGTAATTGGCTTTCCCAATTCTGCAAAGTAGGCTGTTGGGATTTTTATTTGGATTGCACTGAATCTGTAAACAATATGGTAGAAATGACATCTTAGCAATATTTAGTCTTTGAGTTCATGAACGTGGAATGTCCTTCCATTTATTTAGGTCTTTGATTTCTTTTAGGAATGCTTTGTAGTTTTCTCAATACAGGTGCTTTACATCCTTAGTTAAGTGTATTGCTCGTTATTTGATTCTTTAGGTGCTATTGTAGCTGGAGTTTTTTTTCTTGATTTCCTCCTCAGTTGATCATTAGTGTATTGAAACACTGATTTTTGCGTGTTAATCTTGTATGTATCGTGCCACTTTGCTAAACTCATTACTTAGGTCTAGTGGCTTTGTTGTAGATTTTTCATCATGGGATCATATTGTTCGCAAATAGTCAAAGTTTTACGTTTTCCTTTCCGACTTGGATGCCTTTTATTTCTTTTTCTTGCCTAATTGCCATAGCTAGATCGTCTAGTACAATGTTGAATAACAGTAGTGACAGTGGGCATTCTTGTCTTGCTCCTGATCTAAGGAGGAAAGCTTTTAGTCTTTTTTAGTATGATGTTAGTTCTGGGTTTTCTTATGTGCCCTTTATCATGTTCAAGAAGTTTCCTTCTAGTCCTATCTTTCAAAGTGTTTTTATCAAATAGGGATGCTAGATTTTGTCAAATATCTTTACTCCATCAATCGAGATGATTGTGTGGTTCTTCTTCAATTTGTTTACCTGGTGTATTATATTAATTGATTGTCTTGTGTTGAATCACATTTGCATACCTGGGTTAAAGCCCACTTGATCATGGTGTATAATTCTTTTAATGTGCACGTGGATTCGATTTACAAGTGTTTTGTTGAGGAATTTTGCATCAGTATTCATAGAGAGATTACTGTAATTTTCCTTTCTTGGAGCATCTTTATCTGGTTTTGGTATTAGGGTGATATTGGCTTCATAAAATGAGTTAGGTAACATTCCTTCCTGTTCAATTTTTTGTAAGAGTTTGTGCAGGATTGGCATTCTTGAAATGATTGGGAAGTTCACCTGTGAAGCTATCAGATCCTGGGCTTTTCTTTGGTAGGTGGTTTTTGATGACTATTTCAAACTCTACTTGTGATTGGTTTGTTAAGATCTTCTGCTTCCTCTAGAGTCAGTGTGAATTGTTTGTGTGTGTGCTGGTTTGGATGTATTATGTTCCCCAAAACACCAAGTTCTGTGATGCAGTCTTGCGGAGGCAGAGGTATTAGTGTTGATTAGGTTGTTTCCATGGAGATGTGACCCACCCAACTGTAGGTGATAACTCTGATTAGATAATTTCCATGGAGGTGTTCCCCACCCATTCAGCATAGTTTACTAGAGCCCTATGTAAGAGATCAGACAGAAGGAGCTCACTGCTTCAGCCAAGAGAGACATTTTGAAGATGGCTGTTGAAAGTAGAGTTCCTTGGAAATAATCTAATCAAAAAGTCTCACCTACAGTTGGGTGAGTCACATCTCCATGGAAACAACCTAATCCAAATATCCCAAAAGATTGGATTAAAAGAACATGGCTTTTTTGTCGGGGGCACAATATATCCAGACATCATATACCTGTGCATTCATCACCACAATCAGTTTTTGAACATCTTCGTTACTCAAAAAAATAATAATAATAATAATAAAAATGAACACCTGAAGCATCCCCTTATCCCTCCCTATTATTTATTTATTTATTGTGTTTATTTTCTTACTCATCTGTCTATACACTGGATATGAAGGGAGTGTCAGTCACGAGGGGTTTGCAGTTACACAGTCACATATAGTTATATGCTGTATAGTTACACAATCATCTTCAAGAATCAAGGCTACTGGATTACAGTTCAGTAGCTTCAGGTGTTTCCTTCTCCCTGTTTTAATACATTAAAAACTGAAAAGGACTGTCTATGTAAGTAAAGGCTTAAGCTTCTGCTTTGCGTGAATAGGTTTCATAAGGGCAAGCCCCAAGATCTAGGGCTTTGCCTATTAAATTGGTAGTCCCCAATGCTTGTGAGATTATCAGGGATTCCCCGGGTGGGGAAGTTTAATATTTCTACATTTTTCCTCAGTCCCTCAAGGGGGCTTTGGAAATACTTTTTTATTCTGTGCCCAAGTTACTCTGGGATGTATCAGGGCAAAACACTACCCTGTACAAACCAAGATCTCACTCCCTATTCAAGGTTCCTTGTAATTATGATGTTCGATTAAACTGACCATACAAGTTAAATTAGATAGTTTACCACAGGAAATATAAAGTTTGCACCAAATATGTCTTCCTTTGGTCTCACACAGAAGTTGAAGTTTTAAAATACAGTCAATATCATCCTTTACCTTTTAGTCTGTCTCCCTCATTTTTGAAGGATAGTTGTGCTGGATAAAGAATTCTTGGCTGGCAGTTTTTCTCTGTTAATATCTTGAAAATATACCACTGCCTTCTCACCTCTACGATTTCTGATGAAAAATTGAAGCTTAGTCTTATCGGGCATTCCTTGTATATATGTATTCGTCGCTTTTCTCTTGCTGCTTTCAGAATTCTCTGTCTTTGGCATTTGACATTCTAATTAGTGTGCATCTTCTTGTAAGTCTATTTGGATTTATTTAGTTTGGAGTATGTTATACTTCTTGAACCTGGATATCAGTGCTTTTCATGAGAATTGGGAAGTTCTTGGCCATTATTTCCTCTTTTCCATTCTGCCCTCTTTCCATTTACTCTTCTCCTTCTGGGACACCCGTGCCATGAATTGTTTGTGTACTTTGTGTTACCCAGAGACACTCCTCAATTTTTCCCATTCTTTTCTCTGTCTGTTCAAATTTGGATGCTCTTTCTATCTTGCGGATCCTTTCTTCTGTCTGTCCAAATCTGCTGTTGTATGCCTCTACTCTCTTTTTAATTCCATCTGTTGTGCCTTTTGTTCTCATGAGATGTTATTTTTCTTTGCATGGTTTCAAATTCTTTATGTTCACTCTTTATCTCTTTGGCAATCCCCTTGAATTGATTTGGATTTGTTTGAACATTTTTTTATTAGTCACAGATTCTGTTTCTCCTCCAACTGTTTTATTTGTTCTTTTGAATGGGCCATGTCTTCCTGTTTGTTAATATATTTATGGCTTGTTATATTTTGCTTATGTTTGGGCATCGGATTATCTTGTTGTGTTTATTCTGAAGGTCAGATTTTCTCTGTTGTCAGAGCTTTTGTTGTTGATGAAGTTTCTGTTGATGCCCTTCCTCAGCACTTGGTTCATCAGTATTACCCAACCAGGCTTGGCCAGGACCCTGGGAAGGAAGCTCACACCAATTCCCCAGGGCCCTGGGAAGAGGGTTAGGTAAGGAGGCCAAAAGCCTTCAATTCTGCTCCCCAAGGATGCGCTTTCCTCACCTGCTAGCAGGTGGCGATCTTCAACAACCTGTTCTCTCAGTCAGAAGTTGCATAGCTGAGCCTGGTGGTGTAGGTTGAAACCACCGATGCCAGCAGTCCAAATTATTCAGCCAGAAGCTGGCACAGTGCTGGGTCATGTCCCGCCCTGTTCTTGGAGAGTGTTGCCCACCCACAAGAGACTGGAGGGGCTGCACTGAGTGGTTGCTCACAGGATCTCAGCAGTGTCGTCATCTCTTTGTCCCACACTTTCTTTGGTGCTGTAGAACACCCGCCCTGGGTCACCAGAATGTCAGCTCCATTGTTGCGGACATATTCTGCCTGACCCTTGGTTGTTTTCCTGAGAGAGAAGTGAGCCTGTCCTCTCCATAAGCAGCCATCTCGGATCCTCCTGTCAGCTTTACGTTTTTGACATAGCTATTTGACTCTGCCTTTGTAGTGGGCAAGCAGCCTAGACAATTTGTAAGTGCATTGTATGGCAGTGTTCAATTAAAAGTCTTTCTTAGAAAAATTTCTAGAGGACTGGATATGTCCATGGACCATAATTTGCCTATCCCTCAAATAACTGTTACCATGGTAACCCTCCTACCATGATCCATTAGAAAACTGGACAAATGAAACAATCTCTTTCACACGTTGGTCTGTAGCCAATGCAGGACTTTGATCCTTGACCAAAGGAAACCAAATTGCATGAGCCATAAAGTCACTCCATCTTTCTGCTTTTTACCTGACCCTGCCCCAGGGAGAGAGAAATTAAGGAGAGCACAACCATCTCACAGAGCTGCAAGGACAGATCAACGTTGATAAAGCTCAGGTACCTGGGAATGGTGGGGCACAGACCCCCAAAGAAAGAAGTCTAGAAATCTGCATGGGGATCCCTTCAAAAGCTTGCCTGAATACTGAACTCCATATGGGTGTGTTAAGATTCTACAAGACTGGGCAAAACGTAACCACAAAGAGACCATATTGCTGAACTGGGACTTAATGGGCTGGAAAGCTTGCATGGCATTAGGAGACCTTTAAGTTCCAAACAGCTACATCCAACTGACACCTAGGTCATTCAGTAGAAACTCCGGAAGGTCCTTGCCCTAGGGGTAAGCTGAACCAGACAAAAAGGCATCTTAGACCTTCCCTAAAAAAGTATATAAACAAGCCTTGAAAGGATCAGGCTGATTTACAAATGAATTACCTGCCAGGGTAAAACCAAACCCAGCACTTGCTAACATAAGATATAAAAATCCAGAGATTCACAGTGTCTTAAATCTGGCACCCAATGAATTGTTGGTTATGCAAAGGAGCAGAAAGATGTGGCACAAAACCAGGAGAAAAATCAGGTTTTCTATAACCTGATTCTATAACCTGATTCTTTCTATAGACTGGAAAATGACAGGCATGAAAGAGTTGGCAGACAAGAATTTGAAAATGCTCTTTTAAGTATGCTCCTATACTTACAGGAAACCGTGACTATAATGAGATAAATGGATGATAAAGAGAATCGAATGGAACATCTAGAGATTAAAAATGCATATCTATAAAGAAATGTTTTTGGATGGGCCTAAAAGCAAAGTATACACTACAGAAAAAATGATTAATGAAGTTGAAGACAGGATAATACGAAGTATCCAAACTAAAATAAAGGAAAAATCAGAATAGGATTTTTAACACAGCTGCTGTGGTTCTGTGTACTATTGTGAGCAGTCTAATATGCCTATAATTGGAGACATAGAGTAGGAAGGAGAGCAAAAGTAATTGACTAAAATTGTCCAAATTTGATGAAAACTATATATGCACAGATCCAAGAATCTCAATGCACACTAAGCAGAATGAATATAAAGAAAACCCCACACCACCAAGGTATATCATAATCAGATTTCTTAAAATCACTGGAAAAGAGAAAATTCTTAAAGGTAGCCAGAGGGAAAAACACATTGCCTGTAGAGGGTCAAAGGTAGGAATGACCACTGACTTCTCAAGAACAATTCAACTTAGGATAGAATGACATTTTTAAAGTGCTGAAATAAAAAAGAAAACCATCAGCCTACAATTCTGTATTTATCAGAAATATCCTTTTAAATGAAGGTGAGAAAAAATGAAAATGAAGTAAGAAATTTTCAAACAAATATGTTGAGAGAATTTCCCGCCATCAGATTGCATTTCAGGGAAGATTGAATGAAGTTCTTCAGGCTGAAAAAAAGTGTTCCTGGAGGAAACTTGGTCTACATTAGGAATGGAGTTTTGGAAATGTAAACAACTTTTTGCTTTTTAATTTCTTTAAAAGATAATTGTTTAAAACAAAAGTGCCAATGCATTGTGGGTCTTACATAGAGATAAAATAGATGATATGGGTAACACAAAGGACAGGAAGAGGGTAATGGAAGTATACTGGAAGTTACGTTGTGGAGTGATTAAAATGTTATGTAAATGAAGACTGGTGAATTAATAAAGCATGTTGTAAACTCAAAAGCAACCGCTAAAAAATAAAACTAAGTTTGGCTTAAAGCCAATAGAGTCTATAAAATAAAATATGAGAAAAGTACTCATTTCAAAAGAAACCAGGAAAAGAGAAAGGAGTACATGAAGCAAATAGAAATAAAGGTAGCAAAACAGTCATATTAAGAAAAACATTTTATATGAATAGACTAAACATATTAAATAAAAGACAGAGATTACCAGACTGCATAATGAAGCAAGAATCAACCATATACTGTCTACAGGAAAAAACACTTTAAGTATAAAACATAGATGGGTTAAAAATTCAAAAACAAGTTATTACACAAACCTTAGTAAGAAAGTGGCTGTATTAATATCAAAGTAGACTTCAGGTCTACTATATGAATGTTACCAGAAATAAGTACCTGTCATTATGAGAAAGGGGTCTGTTCAAGAAAACAATCTTAAATATGTATGCACCTAATAACAGAGCTTCAAAATATATGATGTAAAATATGATAGGAGAAAGAGATAAATTTATAATAATAGGAGGTTTAGGACTCCTTTCTTAGTAATTTATAAGACCAGATAGGCAGAAAATCAGTAAGGTTATAGAATATTTTAATACTATTATCACACAAAATCCCAGTTGACAAATATGGAGTACTGTACAGAACAACTGGAGAATATGCATTTTTTTCAAAAACACATGGAACATTCACCAAGATAATCACTGTATGATAAGCCATTAAAAAGTATCAATAAATAGAAAATATGAAGTATACAGTGTTAACTCAGGTACATTAAAAGATACTTTGACCTGAAGGAAAATGAAAAGATAGCCTATCAAAATTTGTGAATGCAGCTACAGTGGTGTCTAGAGGGAAATCTATACTGTTCTAGTTGGTAAAAGTTGCTATTACGCAAAATACCAGAAATGGATTGGCTTTCATAAGGGGATTTATTACGTTATAAATTTACATTTCTAAGGCCTTGAAAGTGTCCATACTAAGACATCAGCAAGAGGATACGAAGAAAGGCCAGCAGCGTCCGGAACACCTCTGTCAGCTGGGAAGGCATGTGGCTGGCATCTTCTTGTCCTTTGCTCCTGGGTTCTGGTTCCAAAATGTCTCTGGGCTTCTGTCTCTCTCAGCTTCTCTTTAGCCCTCTGCTTGATTCTCCTGAGACGTTTCTCTCTAAGCGTCTGGGAGTTACAAATTAATATCAGATACAAATTAATATTAACATCAGTTACAAATACTAATATCAGGAAAGAAAAACAGGTTGTTGCTATGGTTCCTGCAATCATTGCACAAATAATAGTCTGACAGCTTTGTGCCCATAAAATAAACAATTTCGATGAAATGGACAAATTTCCAGGAAGACACAAAGAAGAAATAGAAAATCTAAGTAGTCATATGTCAAGGAAATAGAATCAGTAATTTCAAGCCCCCCCAAACACAAACATTAGAGATGGCTTCACTATTAAATTCTATCAAAAATTTAAGGCAGAAATAATGTAAATCTTATGTGGACTCCCGTGCCAGTTTGAATGTATTATGTCCCCCCAGACACCATTATCTTTGATGTAATCTCGTGTGGGCAGGCATATCAGTGTTAGATTGTAATTGAATGTTTCCATGGAGATGTGCCCCACCCAACTGTGGGTGATGACTGATTGGATAATTTCCATGGAGGTGTTGGCCCACCCATTCAGGGAGGGTCTGAATTAAATTACTGGAGCACTACTAAGATCAGACAGAAGGAGCAAGCTGCTATAGCCAAGAGGGACACTTGGAAGAAAGCACGGGAGCTGCAGATGAGAGACAGTTGGAAGAAGGCCGTTGAAAGCAGACTGTTGCTCCAGAGAAGCTGAGAGGGGACAAATATCCCAGTGCAACTAAGAGTGACCTTTTTGAGGAACTGCATCCTAGAGAGGAATGTCCTGGGAGAAAGCCATTTTGAAACCAGAACTTTGGAGCAGATGCCAGCCACGCCCCTTCCCAGCTAACAGAGGTTTTCTGGACACCATTGGCCATCCTCCAGTGAAGGTACCCGATTGTGATGTGTTACCTTGGACACTTTATGGCCTTAAGATTGTAACTGTGTAACCAAATAAACCCCCGTTTATAAAAGCCAATCCGTCTCTGGTGTTCTGCATTCCAGCAGCATTAGCAAACTAGAACTCCCTCAAAAAATAGATGAGAAGGAAACATCTCTCATTTTATTAGGCCAGCATAACCCTATTAGAAATGACAAGACCACAGATATGTTCATAAAATTTTAGCAAGTCTAGCATAGTTTAGAATATGCACAAAGACATAATAAGTCAGATCTGCTATAACACAATATACATGTGTTTCCAAAAAACTTTTCATGTTCAGTCTGATTAAGGATATATACTGAAAACCTACGGTCAGCTGAAATATAGAAAGCTTTTCCTCTTAAGGAAGGGAACCAGGCAAGGATATCTGCTTTCTTCATTGAACATTGTACCAGAAGTCCCAGGCAGCATAATAGGGCAAAATGAACAAAGACAGCAGATTTAAAAGTAAACGGAGTTGGAAGACTTCACTACCTGATGTCAAAACTCAATAGTAGTGACCAAGAACTATTGTATGTGAGGTCACACCCTCCACAAAAGTCAGCCAAAACAGATAGTGGGCCTCGATGTAATAGCTACAAAAGTTCTAGAAGAAAATAGGCAGACTTTTTTTCATGACATGGGAGTAAGCATGTTTCATAGGACCTGAAGAATAGGAATCGCAAAAAGTAATAGTAAAATTGGGCTTCATTAAAGCTAATAGCTTACTGTGTTCAAAAGACACCAATAAGAAAACAGTAAGGAAAGCCACAGATTGTGAGAAAATATTTGCAAAACGATATCTGACTGAGGACTTGTATCCAGAATGAAGAACTTTTGGAAACAGTCCCTGGGCTGTGACAACTGCCACTTTGGAAGAGGTGCAATGCCACTTGGTGCGCGCTGGCTCCCTGTTGGCTCTTTTAGGTGCACCACCACCACTGCTCTCCAGGGGATAGGAAAGCGAGTCCGTTCGTTCATCTGCCCATTTGTCTCCCCCACTGCCTGAGAAGCACCAGGAGAGCAAGAATTGGTGCCTGGCCTGTTCCTGGTCACGGGCCTGGGCCTGGGCCTGGGCCTGCAGTGGAGCCAGCACATGGCAGACACGCCCTCCACACGGAGCAGAGTGTAAGGGCAGGCGTTTCCCTAGGGCGACTGGACCTTTCCATGTGGGTCAGCTCATGTTTAACAGTTTATGTCTGGGAGTGTGCGCAACATCTAATTCTAGTTTTAGCCTTTCGATGGTTTTTCCCATTTGTGAAACTTTCAGTCTAGAGTGCAGCCTTAATTTTGTATTTCTGCTCATTTCAACTTCACTTTTTTGTTTTTTAAATCGTTTTCCCAGAAGTAATGAGTTTTAAAAGAGATGTTTTCAGCTTCCACATGTTCATGATTTATCAGAGGGGCAGTCCCTGCTGAGGGTGCAGGGAGGCTCCAGCACCAAGCTAGATGGAGTACAAAGTTTTGGAGCACCTCCCTGTTCAGAGTTAAGCTTTCCTTAGGCTGTAACCTACAATAAGGTTATGGAATAACTTACGTTACTGTAAAGTTATGAAGTAATTTACAGTAAAGTTCAAGCTTTAAAATAAAAAAATTTAGTAGTCACTTAAGATTTATGCTTCCTTCTAATATAAAATTTAATTTTTGGTATTTTGCATATTCTTTGGAGTTAAGTTACAAATACTCAAAATATGCAGTGGCAGCAGTTGAAGAGGGCATCCTAACTCAGTGACCACGTGAATGGAGGCGCTGCCTCGGCTGCTGAGCGTCCGTTCCCCGCGGCAGGCAGCTGCCCAGAGTGAGAAGCGGGCTTTGCGCCAGACAGGACAAGAGAAGGGTGGCCCCTCCTGCCTTGTGGTCGAGGGGAGACTGCAGAGTGAGCGGGCACTAAGTCAGATTACTGCCACCAGCCACTCGTTCTGTCCACTGACCAGTGTTCTTAGGAAGCAGGCGTGTCACTGACATCGCTGAATAGGTGTGCTTCGAGTTTTCAGAAAATGTAGTCAGTTGAATGATCAACAGAACTTGCATTTCGTTCTGTTTATCAATGAATAAACACCTGCTTCTAAAATCCACTCCCCACCCTTATGAAGAGGTAAAATTGCATTTCCAATCATACGATGTGACAGTGAGCGCAATCTCTGGAGCCCCGCAGTCAGTTGAATGATGAACACAGCTTGTTTTTCGTTCTGTTTATCCAAGAAGAAACACCTAAAATCCATTTCCCACCCTTATGAAGAGGTAAAATCGCGTTTCCAATCATATGATGCGACGGTGAGTGCAGTCTCCGGAGCCCCGCAGTCCTGCCCTGCAGGAGCTCTCTCACCTTGGGCACAGGGCTGACCTGTGAATAGGCGTCTCCTCACCTGTGGAAGGTGGTAGTAAAGCTGCTGGATAGCGTGTTGAAAGGAGGCCATGAAACAGTGCTTGTGAGGTGCTCAGTCAAGTCACCACCAGATTTGACCACTGCTGTGTTCTAGGGACAAGGTTATGACAATGTTTTCATTTTCATTTCAAGGTGAATCGGGTCTAGGAAAATCAACTCTCATAAACAGCCTTTTCCTGACTGATCTCTACCCAGAAAGAATCATACCTGGAGCAGCAGGTAAAAAAAGGCTCCTACCCTTTTGTAAGTAATTCTACACGAAAGTTACAGAAGAGCGTTTAATTAGTATTGCATGCTTTGGCCCTGTGTTTTGTTTTTTGTTGGGCTGTAATGCAGGAAAACGTCACTTGGGTGGGTAAAGCATGCTGCTCTTGTGGCCCTTGGTTTGGGTTGTAGACTGAGTTTTTCTTCTTCTGGAAAAGAGAAATACATAGTTTCTGCTTGTGTTTTAAGTTTGAGAGAATCGAGTGGAAATGTCTTATGCCATGAAGAATGTAATAACAATAAAAGTTTCCGTGGAGTGGATGTCTCCAGATGTGCCCTCGCTGGTCGTGCCCTCCGGAGCAGGACACGGCCCCCACAGGAGGGCATCAGCCACTTCCCCTGCTGTGACAGAAGGGAGCCGACTCCATCTCTGTGTTCATACAAGAAGAAGCTTTATTTTATTGCCACTAGCAAGCTTATATAGCATAGCGCACACAGTTTTCTTCTACATGATTGTTTACAGGTTTTCAGGGGGACTGCATTTTTTCTCAAGTCCCAAGGCTGTGACAACAAGTATATTTTTACTCTTTGGGAGCAGTCTCTTCGGTTATGGGTGGGAAGCAGAGGCACAGGCATGGAGGGAACCCAGGGTCATTCCTTATCTTAATTGCCTGCCTTCAGGCACACACTGCCTTGGCCTTTTCTTAACCTTTTAAGAGGCCTCCCTAAATAACTTGGTAAGCCAGGGAAGCCTCCGTGTCTCCACACCCTGCAGTTTTCAAATTCAGTTTTTAAATAAATTTGTGAGTTTTCTGTCTTCTTTGCCCCGGGAACACAAATTACTATTTTAAGTCAGCATTTTTAGCCTTCTGGGCAGCCTGCTAACCATAGCTCTCCCTCGCGAGCTCGGCGACTGTCTCACCCCATCCTCGTGGGGCCTTCTGAGAGCCCCTCTAAGAGGGCGTGAGCCTGCCGGTTACCGGTGTTTAGGAACATTAATAACAGGTAGATTCTCCTCTTCACATGCTAGTTATTTTCAAGGTACATTTTTTATTGTCTCTGTTACAGAGAAAATTGAAAGAACTGTCCAAATTGAGGCTTCAACGGTTGAGATTGAAGAGCGAGGAGTCAAGCTGCGCCTGACCGTGGTGGACACACCTGGCTATGGTGACGCCATCAACTGCAGAGACTGGTGCATCCAGGGGCGCGGCACGGGGGGGTCACCTTCCTTCGTGTTCACGTGGTTACTGTGCTCAGGTCTATAGTGGTGGTGTTGAGTAGTTACCAGGTTTAGGGTAGCTGTGATGTAAAACAGTGAGACAGAGAAAGCCAGTCATTTATATAACACTAATGTACGTGAAACACTTGGATTTGAACCAGGGCCAGTATCACCTTCCTCCCTCCCATACCCGATGAAAGGAAACCTGTTAGAAAATTCGCTCAAGACTTAGTGCCCCTAAATGACTGCTTGTTGGCATCGTTTTCACAAACAAGAAAATCAAGAAGTAGAAACAGAAACAGTCTGTCACCCATAGCCTGCAAAGAGTACCCTGTTTGGGGGCAAAATCTCCCATGGCTGCAGTCCCAGAGGCGTGGCGCAGCAGGCACCCCCCTTCCCAGACTAGACAAGGAGGAGGGACAGGTGGGCAGGGAGGATGCACGGTTGTTCTTTCTCCCACTTCAGGCGTTCCTCCCTTTCTTCCAGATGTGCTGCATGCTTTCACATCTCGGCCAATGCCCTGCTGCGCTTCACCCCTCTGCCTTCCCTTTGTCACCCCCCAAGCCTCAGGACTCTTCTGCTAACCTCTCTCACCCCAGACGCTTAGGGGAAGTTACACTTGTCACGGTTTCCAAAACCTCCATCTTACCAAATCTAGGAGTCAGTATTCTGTTCTCATCTTACGATTGAATACTCAAATTAAATACATGTTTCTTTGTTTGAAGGGAGGATAGAAAACCTTGTTTTCTCTTTGAAGTTCAGAACTGCCTGTGTTTAGTACCCTACAGTGACTGTTAATGTTTGTGGCCCTCTCAGTTTTAAGACCATCATCTCCTACATCGACGAGCAGTTTGAGCGTTACCTGCACGACGAGAGTGGGCTGAATCGGCGGCACATTATAGACAATCGAGTGCACTGCTGCTTCTACTTCATTTCACCTTTTGGACATGGGTAAGTAATTGTTCACCTTATAAAACTGATAGGTAGTAGGCTAGATTCCCCTAGATTGCATATTTTAAGAGAAGAACTGAGATAATTTTTAGAAAAAGCTGACACTGTCTTATGTGAACTTCTCTGTAGACTTAAGCCCTTGGACGTGGCATTCATGAAGGCGATCCACAACAAGGTCAACATTGTGCCCGTCATCGCCAAGGCCGACACGCTGACTCTGAAGGAGCGGGAGCGGCTGAAGAGGAGGGTGAGTGCCCGCTCAGGGTGGCTGGAGAGCCCAGAGCCCCGGGAAAGAGGGGAGGCAGGGCTGGGGAATTCGTTCTGCGTCTTTTGGATGTTATGTTTAAGAAACAATTGATACTTACACTTGCAGTTATTTTTTAAAATGCTGCCGTCCTGAAGGCATATCAAATTACTATTCTTTATAATTCTCCTTAAATGAAAATCCCCTCAATGAGTAGAAGTTCCATAATGCAAGAAGATTCCGTAGTGTATTGGCTAAATAACCTGGATACAGAAGTGTGATCATCTGCATGAATTTCTCTTATTTTATCTCAATATCTTACTTCAAAGAATAAGTGCTGGGCGTGATAGTTGTGGTATTCTAAATGTTCTTAGAGCCTACATTTGGGTTGTCGGATGCCTAGTTGCCATTGCTAGTCGTCCGTCCATTTGTTTCTCACTTCCCTGAACCCTCTTATGCTGACCTGTCCATCTTGTTTGCGCCCCTTTTACTGTCCTCTTCTGTGTTGTCCCCGTAGAGCCTCTTGATTGATTGTCAGCTATACTTACACACTATTTCTGATTGTGTGCTCATTAGGAAAGTTCAGTTTAGAAAATGAGTTCCTTTAATTATTCTCAAACACAACCGCTGTTAATAGTTTTCCAGAACATACCCTATTTATGTGTTCATGCTTATAGAATGGAGTCATATTATACTTATTCTGCCATTTGATTTTTTTAACTGCAAATTTTACTGAGCTATATTCATATACTATATAATCCATCCAAAGTATATGATCAGTTTTACAGTATCATCACAATTGCAAGTTGTGCAATCATCATCACACTCAATTTTAGACCATTTTCATTGTTCCAAAGAGAAAAACAATAAATAGAATAAAAAAAGAAATCCCAGAACACCCCATGCCCCTTCTTGCCCCCATTACTGACCCCTAGTATTGGTGTGGTGCATTGATTTTTTAATTTAAAGCTATTTCTTAACCTTCATCATCTGTAGCTCTTACAGGCTGCCCTGATCTAAGCCAGCCTGCTTGTAGACCCTCTAGGAGCCTCTTGCTTTAGTCACAGACTTCCTGTTTGTTACCTGCCCTCTCCTTAATCCTTTCAATTCTGGCCTCACCTTGTCCACTTGGCCCTGCGAGTGCTCACCTGCTCCCTGCGCCACTGGGGCTGGCGTGCTGGGCAGGCCCCTCCCAAAGCTTCTTTTCCTGGTTCTCGGGTGCTGCTGTTTTCCCCGTGCCCCTGAGACTTCCTCTTGACCTGTTTTACTGCCTTCCAACCTTCCTACTCCCTCAAGGCCGGCATTCTTTAGTGTTCTTTTACCAAGATCATCCATTCCTGTGGCTTTGCTTTTACCTTAAAGTACATGTGGAGATAGAAAGTCGTCGTCTTCTCCCCACAAAGGAACTTGTGCCAACTCCTGTGTCTGTCCTGATCTCGTGACTCTTGCAGCCACCAGACTTCAGGATGTGGAATTGCTTCTGCTCTAGGACTTTCTAACACCTGTCCCTCAGTTCATTCCATCGTCACTTATTAAGATTTCTCAGGTCTATTTTTCCTCCAGCTTAATCTGTCTTTCTGAGGCCAGCTTAGCAGAAAAGGTGGGGGTCAATAGGGGTCCTGTGTATAATAGACCAGGAAGGGGGCTGTGAGACAAAGAAAAGAGAGCAGGAAAAAGGCCAAAGCAAGTACATGCCCAGTCCTCCCACTTAGGAGTGGATTTAGGAAAGACTGAAGACCTGGCTTGCAGGGAAAGGCTGGGAGGGGAGGAGGGCCTCTTCTGTCATCCTGAGTTCGTGCAGACATCACCTGGAGATGCTCTTCTTGTTCATGGAGAGGGGCCCAGTGTGGAGTTGAGGTTATGTTCTCTCCCCCCAGCACATCCTGCCCTGGGACTGAGCAGGGCACCAGCACATAACGGGTATTGGAGGTGCATCTTTTAACTGACAGCTGATGTTTGTGCTTGTTTTGTCTGTTGTCATGGTCTGTGGACTGGCTTCTCTACCGCCCGGCCAGTGGTGCAGGCCATGACATTCCACCCCTGGTGCATACTGCCCTTAGAGTGAAATCCAGGCTCCCACCCCTTGCCCACCCTGTTTGTTTTCTTGTCTCACCCCCTCGTCCGGCCAGGTGTCTGCATTCCCTCTTCGTTCCCTCTGTTTGAACCCCCCGTGCACACACACCACCTGTGAAGTTCCTGCTGATGCACCTCTGGTGACACTTCTGGCTCTTGTAGCCTGTGGCTTCTGTGTGTGTTTCTCGTAAGGTGCTTGTAGTCCTTTGGACCAGTCCTGCTTGTGATTTTCATCTGAGCTGTTGGCAGAGGCCGTGGTGGTTCTTCCTGGTGCTTTGAGCATTGAGGGTGCTGTTGTTGAGGACAGGGACCTCTCAGGGTCAGTCACATGCCACTCAGCTCTTTATAAAACCATTTGAAAATGATCTTAGGAATCAGGTTGTTTCTTGATGGATAATTCTAATATATTTCTGGAAAGTTGTACTTGGCTACATTATGCATCTTTCCTAAAATTGCTCCTGGCTTTCTCATTCTTGGAGATTCTGGATGAAATTGAAGAACATAGCATCAAAATCTATCACTTACCTGATGCAGAATCAGATGAAGACGAGGATTTTAAAGAGCAGACGAGACTTCTCAAGGTGAGAATCAGTCTTTAAGTCCACAAGATCAATAACTCCTGTTCTCCTGTTGTAAGTGCTTTTGTTGCTGAGTTATCAGTGGCCAGACCTCTGAGGATCAGACCTGAGGGGTTAACGGGGGAGTTTCAGTGACCATAGTGCTTTTGCCTTAAGTGTGTTTGCTATAGCTGTTATTTAAGGCTTAGAAGTCTTACTGATAAGGTTTTTTTGCAGGTGTAATTTGTCCCATCTCGAAGATATCTAACACTTTCAAGTAAAATGTTGTATATTTCAGTTACATCTTGTATAGACAGCTATATGCTCAAGACTTGCCAGTATTCTTGTGCAGTTCGCTGTGAGAATCAGGTTCCCTTCCACGAGCCTCCACCCTGTCTCCTCCAGGCGAGCATTCCGTTTTCCGTGGTTGGCTCCAATCAGTTGATTGAAGCCAAAGGCAAGAAGGTCAGAGGCCGCCTCTACCCGTGGGGCGTCGTGGAGGTGGAGAACCCCGAGCACAATGACTTCCTGAAGCTGAGGACAATGCTCATGTAAGACGCGGGTTGGCCTGCCTGGGGACAGCGCTTTCAGCCTAGGGGTGCACACGCAGGCCCCGAGGCTCCACACCTGCATTTGACACCTCATGGGTCTGCTGAGGGTGCCCAGGGTCCTTGCCAGGGGTGAGACCCCTCCCTAGGCGTGCCTGCAGCTTCCTGGTGGTGGGGCAGCAGCACGTCAAGGTTTCCTGCTCGCTGCAGGAGGCGACGGGCATCTTCTCCAAGGGCTGCTCCCCGGCCTCAGGCCCCCACCCTGCGTGGTCCACGTTAGCTCTAGAGAGTCTGCAGCTTCTGCTCAGCAACCATCACAGACCTGACTGCAAAACTAGATGTTTTCCATTTAACAGCAGCTCTCACACCTAGTGCTGTGCTTGTGTGGCTGTTGCTCGTGAGTAGAGGCCAAAAGAGAGAATATTGTTTAGAATAGAATTCATCTCTGACCAGCAGAGTGTCAGGGCTGGCTGATCCAGATAAATTAATATTCCGACTGAGGACTGTTATCTTCCCACATCATGCCTCACTTGGTTTAGCAATTTTAATGAGTTAAAATCAGTAAGACGTTACCTTTCAAGCGATACCTGACTGAATTTGACAGTCACAGGAAGTGAAGGTGTGTGTCGTGTGGTGGAGGGTGCAGAGGCTACAGACAAGGCCTGGGGCCCCCGCCCCTGGCTGAGTGCCTCCCAGGCTAAGGGGAGTCCATTCCGCACCCCTGCCTTCCTCGTGACAGTCCTGGATCCTGAATGGACATGAGTATACAATGATGGGTGCTCATTCTGGAGCACTGAAGTGTTTGAAAAACCTGGATGAACACAGCGGGTGTTTCGTAGGATGAGTGGAAGTTTCACAGTTCTCTTTGCTCCTGTGAGACCCAGCATATCAGTTCTGCACTGTATGGTTTTCTCCACAGCCTGAACTGACCAACTCTTTCTGTTGCATGTAATGAGGAGTAATGCATAAATGTTAGGCTTCGGGAGCTGTGACTATTTGAGCTACATATTTTCCAGAGTTCTTTTTTCAGAGCGTGTTCTGTCTCAGACACTCCTACAGTCTCCCTGGTGATGGTGCCGGGCAGGGCTGCAGTTTGTGTCTCATCGTTGGTGGCAGTGGGAGAGACGGGCCTTGCCAGCTGTTTGCACAGCCACACTCCCTGTCCCAAATTTCCGGTGACTCGGGGACTTTGAGTACCACTTACCAAATAATCAGCAGGGCTTTGTCACTGGTGTCTCCCTCCTGTTCTTGCTGAGCTGGCTGGCCCATGAGGATGACGTGTGGGCGCCTCCCTCTTCTCTTGCAGCACCCACATGCAGGACCTGCAGGAGGTGACCCAGGACCTGCACTACGAGAACTTCCGTTCTGAGCGGCTCAAGAGGGGCGGCAGGTTGGCACCCTCTCTCCCCCCACCCCTGCCCCACCTGTATTTTGTCACTTTGAGTCACCCTGCCCTCCTCTGTACTATGGCACCCCAAGTCATGCTGCACCCCCTCTCTTCTGTCTATCCAGCTCATCCTGACCTCGAAGCAACATGATCTGGTTTCCTACTCAACAGCTGTAATGAGAGACCCGTTGCTTATTTAGTTGAATTGTGCATTTTTAGCCTTTTAAAGAAAGATAGCTTTCGTGCTCTGTACCTGAAGTCCTGAGAAGTATATTGGGTACTTTGTTAAGGGCATCACTCTGTTGATCAATGAGGAACAGATTGATTGGCACTAAGAAGTTGCAGCTCCCTCATGGGGTCCCAGGGAGCCCCTGAGCGAGTGTGGAGCCTGTCCCTGTGCACACCAGGCCCCCATACCCACTTGCCCACTCACTGCTGGCATCCCCATAAGTTTCCGTGTGAGGTCTGTATCTTATGACCTGACTTACATCTGATAAAACCACATCTGCTTAGAAGAAAGCTTAATTCAAGTAAACAATACACATCATTTATAAAAAGAATTTTCTGTATTATAGTTCATTAAAATATTTAATTGTATTTTAATAATTTAATGGATTTGAGCCTACATACGAGATAGTCGTTGAAGTGTAATTTTTAAATTGATTAATTTGGGAACTCCACATTAAGAAAGGTTGTAGAGGTATCAAGGAAATCCCACCCTGAAAGCGGAGGCCAGGCTCTGGCACCAAACAGCCTGGGCACGTGGGGACGACTGGTGTACCCTGCCCTCTGGCCCCCACGGCGCCTCCTTCCCGGCTCAGGAAACCTGCATCATTCCTGCAGGGAGCAGACCGCGCTGGGTTCCCCTAGCTCCCCTTTCGGGGGACCAGGTCCTTGAATACACCTACTGGTGGTAGTCTGTGTTCACGGGGAAAACTGAGATCATGCCTGCTTCGTTTGAGCGCAAAAAGGTAACCATGTTGTCACCCCAGCTTAGAGTAAGAGAGAGTCTTGAATTGGCCATTTCATGCTGCTTTATCCTGTGTTCACCATGTTCCCTTATTGTTTCATGTCTTTAACCAGAAAAATAACTACATTTTATTTTAAATAGATATGTTTTCAGAATTGTAAAGTGAAATTTTCCTGTAGATGATAGGTAGCCACCTGTGATCAGAAATAATTAACTATGTCATTGTAAGATTGTAATTTCAATTTGTTTCAACTTCTTTAGGAAAGTGGAGAATGAGGATATGAACAAAGACCAGATTTTGCTGGAAAAGGAAGCCGAAGTAAGTAGAAAAGTGTTATTCTTATGTCTAAAGTTGTGTAGTTTACATGCAAATATATTATTTGTAATTAACTTACTAATAGTTTCCTTTTGAGGAGGAATATGTTGCATATAATTAATCTATTTTATTATTATTATATATAATCTGTACATGATAATATAAATACATATGCATTATATATATATAGTGCTTTACATATAGTCTCACATTTGATCTCTGTGACAGCTTTGCTAAATAACTTAGAAATGGTGAGAGTTCAGTAACATGATTGATTTTTGAGAAATGTTCAAATATCACTTTCCCTGTACATGGACAGTAATCAGTTGGAAAAATGTAAGGAAGAACTTACCATCCACGTCTGTTAACAGAACTTCAGGAAGACGTGGGGCCTTTTTCTCTTTGCATGATGGGAAAGTGGAAGAATAAGGGTGGGAGAAGAGAAGTTCTCCAGAAATGGACTAATAGGGGAGTCCTTTACAGGTGATGAAAGCATTAAGGAACGGTGGTCAGCAGAATTGTGTAGTGCAGACGTAATGGGTTGATTAAATGGAAGCCTAGAGAGAGGTAAGAAATATGGAAATTTACTCTGTGACAGCGGCAGCCTTTGGATCTGTTGTAGTGTGGATGGCAAACAGATTTCTCAGTGAAGGGTACGGTAATAGTCCGGCCTTTTAAAAACAAAAATAAAACTTAATTTTTGATCAAATTAATTCCATGTGAATCACATATTTAAAGATTTGAAATACAACTATCAAGTTACCTAAAGAAAATCTGGGTATTTTACAGTATTTGGCAGGAGCCTTTATAAACACATAAGCCAGGTTGATGAAAATCAATAAGGAAAAAGATGGATAAACCTTCATTATTTTAAGCTAGGACCTGACTGCCCTCCAGAAGAATGAATCATTTTCCACTCTCATTTTATTTCACATCCCCCCACTGGGTGTCTAGTTTCCTACTTTTTATGTTAAAAAAAAATCTGAAATTGTTTTGTCTTTAATTATTGCTCGTAATGTTGATTGACATTTGTATTTCTTATTTGAGTTGTGTATTCCTACTTTTTACTCAGTTTTCTATTGATGAATTGCCCTTTTGGTAGTGATTTGTAAGAGTTCTTTGTGAGTTAACTCTTTGCCACCTTTTGGAAAAGGCTCAACATTAAAAGACAGCAGCCTGGAATCAGTAATGTATCCAGAATTTACTGTGTTATAGCTTCGTCGCATGCAAGAGATGATTGCAAGAATGCAGGCGCAGATGCAGATGCAGATGCAGGGGGCAGACGGTGACGGCAGTCCTCACGGGCCCCACGTGTGAGGTAACCACGGCACCGCGTGCCTCGCTGCCCTGTACAGCGGCCACTGTGCTGTCCCTCGGCTTGAATGTGCTGGCGGCCTCCTCCTCCTCGAGGCTTACTCATGGTTTGCATTTTGAAGCTGTGTCAGTAACAGTGCTGCTAGCCTTGAAGGAGAAAAGGGTTGCCCCGTCTGCCAGGTGCTGCAGGCTGGTAGAGGGAAGGCACTGTTCCATGAAAATGTTCTTCAGAATGGGAAGTAGCAGATAAGTTTTTAATACCCACACTGCTCAGAGGTACTGAAGGAGGGTGATGGTTGGAAATGTTTTGTGAGACCCACGTTGCTGTTTTTCTTGTCCTGTATTTTGAATATTAAATACCTGTCTAGTCTGGTTTTCCAAACTTACAAAAATGATTAGCAATAGAAGAAAAATTACACATTAAAACACTTATTAGTCACACAATTGGAAATTTATTAATGCTGAAATCATCTCCTTTCAAAAATAGTGAAAAAGTTAGCAGGTCAGAAATAGAAAGGTGGCAGTAGGTGAGGGTCGTCCTCGGCCAGGGGCCTGGAAAGTGCCACTTCTGGAGACAGCTCCCGTCCCGCTCCCCGCACCGGTCCCGAGGCTGGCCGTGCTGCTCGCAGGGGACCCAGCCTGGGAAAGGTGTCCCCAGACGGCCAGAGCTGACCAGGCGCTGTCACGGGTTGCTCCACGCCAATACTGCGCCTCCCTAGGGGAAGGCGTGAAAGAGAAGGTCCAGTGGGACCTGAGAGCTGGAGGAGACAGTTGGGTGGGGCTGGGGGAGGCAGAGAGCCCCGGTGGACACACCGACCAGTCTCGCCCTCTTGAGAGAGTGTGTGGGGCAGAGGCGGGGCGGCGCCCACACACATGCAGGTGCAAGGCTCCCCATGTTGGGGACCCCACTGTGGCACAGGGCAGCTGGCTGGAAGCCACAGGTGCTGAAGGCAGGCCCCAAGGCAGGCCCTGGCCCAAGCGGCTTCCTAGAGGAGCCTTCAGCCGTGGGCAAACACATGCAGGAGACCGCTGCACACGTGCCACAGCCAGTCCTGAGGGTGCAGGCAGCCTTAGCCCGTTTACCACGCAGCAAGTCGCTGCTACTGAGGGTGAGTGCAAGGCCTTCCAGGCCGGAGGCTGGGCCTGCTTTGGGGCCTGCCCTGAGCACTTCTAGTGGTAAAATGGAAAGAAGTGAGTCTTAGTGGGTCCATTTGAGGCAGGAGGGAGTGAGAGGTATTTGCTCATTCTCCCTGGTCTTGCTGCTTCTCTCTCTCTCTCATTTTTAATAAATGCACACAGTTTTATGCATATAATGCAGCATTGCACCACGAAGGGCATCTACTGATTTTATACATTCAGATATGTTTGAAATACTTCTTAAGGCTACAAAACACAACATAGAAAAATAAACAGGAATACACTGAACACTGATAAAAAGTGATGTAATAAAGAAATAAAGCTAACGGGCCAAAATGGAAGAACCCTCTAATCTTCTCATTCCATATTTCAACCATTGATGTTAACCAAGAAAATAAATGGCTTAGGCCAACTGTTCTAGTTTACAGGGGACAAGGAAACTTCCTTTTTCAACAGGTCCTCTCAAAAACGTTTTTCTTCCTCACATGACCATCCGAGTCTTTATAAATTTTACCTAGTACCATCATAACAAAAATGTTCTCTTTCAAAGTGCTTTCTAAAATCCTGTTACAAAGCACCTAAGTGCTATCACTTCTCAGCTCAGCAATTAAACAGACATTCGGGTAATTACAATAATTGCAACAGCACGGAGGTAAATGGCAGCCAGTGCAGTGCAGCCCCTGAGCCAAGCCAGCCTCCAGGCCTTCCTGTGGGGCAGCAGAGGACCCAGAAAACGCGTCCGCTTCCATGTCAAATTCGAGTGAACTGTATCTGCTTTTAAAGTAATTTGCCTTCACAAATACTTCTCTTTTTAAAGCTTTAGTTATAGAATTATGAAAAATTTACTATAGTTTTAGAAAATTAATTTTTATTTCCACATCCTTTTGAATTTTGTGGCACTCCCAATTTCTGAGAGCGTCATGAATGTCATTTTGATTCCGTTAACTAGGGTCATACAGACTCAATTTTGTGCTCAATTTACACCATTTGTTACACAGAAAAAGAATGGTGTTAATGGTCAAATGGTAAACGTTGCCACAATCCCATTTAAAAGTGTTTTTTCTTATTTTTTTCCCTAGGAACTACTTTCCAAGATAAAAAAGAAAACATTCCAGAGGAGGGATACAGTTGCATGTTTTTCATGATATGGTTGGAAGGTCATCCACCCAAGTTCTACAGTACCTGTGCCTCAGAATTTAATTTTTAAAAACTTTTGGTGTGTTTTTTTGTATAAAATATTTTTAACATTTGTATTTCATTGCTATGTTATACTTCA
>PVKY010003158.1:0-22645 GCA_004027775.1 Bradypus variegatus | reverse complement strand
ATACCAGAGTCAGGCAGTGCCAAATATAATTTATATTGAATTATACATTTACTTACTAAAGCAGAATACAAATTTAAAACTACAGTTGGATATTTAAATACCTAACACCTGAAGGCTCCTAGTATCTTATATGTTCTCCTTCTGGGATTTTACAGTTTATAATATAGTTAAGGTTTCACATCTTAATTTTTTTTATGTTATTTACTTTGTAGTCTGAGCTGGTTTTGATGGCTATATAAAGACTTATTATTCTTTCTGAAAAGGCGTATTGCCTCTCGGTAATCCATGGCATCTTTGTGAGGGCCTCTCTCAATGCTGTTCAACCTGCTAATTGCAGTATTTTAAAGCCTTGTAAATAGAGTCGCTAGGCAATGTAGTTGCACAGAGTTGTTTATGGATAGTCAAATTGAATGCGGAAAAAAAGGGGACTGTTTAGCCATCAGATGTTCCTTTTACGTTTTTGAGTTACAATGAAGTTCTCCTTTTACTTTTCCGTGTCCCCGTTTACAAACTTTGATTTTTTTTTTTTTTAATAAGGGAAGGCCTTAGGATTTATTTAGCACTGTTGTCCTTTGTGGGCATTACTCAGACATTTTGTTTTTCATATTATAAGGCTGTGGACTAAAATGTCCTTACCTCCCAGTAAAGTTGGAGTCACTGTTTTGAGGACTAGAGCCTCTTGTATTCTAAGCCAGATAGTAAATAGGTGGAAACTGAGTGAATAGGCAGAAGCCTTGTTAGCCAAATTTGCCAGAGCATACATTTTTAGACTATACTGAACTGTGAAAATGACAAAGTAAATTGTCATTAATAATAGGACCCTGTTATTATTCCAAACACCTCTTTATAAAATGTGTGATAATTTTATCTAGGGTTTTCATATCAACCCCGTCAGCCTGTCCCCTTTTATGCAGAGAAGGAGTGAAGCAGAGTTAAGTCTTGTGTGTGGCCACCAGCCAGCCAAGAACACATAAGCAGTATTCTCTCACGGGGGCCCTGGTCGCCCCACTGAAGATTACGGCTTCCCTGGCCTTTCCTCACCTGAGCACCTTTTTGAGAATGAGTTAGAGCCATTTCTATCTATTTTGGGGGCTAATAAAAATAAATTCTTTTTGTGGGCAAATAAAACCAGCTGAGCAAGTAGGAGCCAGCTGGAGTGGGGCTGGGAAATAGGTCTCCTCTCTGGCTCTGGCGCATCTTTTTTTACAGAATGTTTTCAGCACAGTGCTCAGGAAAACAAATGGAATATCACATACTTATGTATTTTTAAAATCAATATTCATAGTTGTAAAAATTATATGCCCACTATAAAAATTCAAGCAGTAGGGAAAATGTCAAAAACAAATATTAAAACCTCTTTTCAAATTCTATGGAGAAATAGATACTTCATAAACATTTCATGAACTTCATTGCAGCCACCCTATGAATATATACAGGAAGCAAGGACAGAGATAGTTTTAGAAAAATTGGGAATCATACTATCCAAGCTATTTTGTTAGTCACAGTTATATTTTTATCAATATTATTGAAGTAGAATATATATACAATAAATTGCATATATATAAAATGTACAATTCTATGAGATCTTGCAGTTTTATACGTTTGTGATACCTCCACCAAATCAAGATACAGAACACTTCTATCACCCCAAAATATTCCTTGTACTATTCTTTAGTCTCTCTCTCCCTTTCTCGCCCAGACAACCAATGAAATGCTTTTACTAACTACAGATTTGAACTTTCTAGAATTTTTGTAAAATGCAGTTGTAGAGTATGTACTTTTTTGTGCTGGCTTCTTTCATGGAAAATAATAATTTTGAGATATATCCATGTTGTTGAGTCCATGTTATTGGGTATATCAATCATTCCTTTCTTTTTATTGAGCAGCATTCTACTTATCTTAAAAAGTATTTCATTTAATGTTACTTGTATTTAACAGAAGAAATTATTTTGAAATGGAAGGAATTGCAGAATTACAGATAATTGTTTATCACAAGAGATAGTAATCTTTCAAGAACTCTCTAAAATTAATGACAGTGAAAAAATTATAAAAAGCAATAGCTGAGCATTTAAATGTTTGATATTTTAAAACTATATGTATTAATTTACAGTATCTATTAATTTCCTGCTATGAAATATGAAGAAATTTCAATACTTACCGTTCTTCCCACATTTCCACCTCTGTTTTGTAAGGTATTTATTATCATTAGTATGTTTTACAATTATTGGAATTTTAATCATTTGCATTTTGTTCTGTAAATTCCATAATTTCCATAATTGTTTATTCTTAATTCCACATTTAAATGGGTCTAATACTTACCATCAGTCCTTTTACCATGGCTTCTCCATTGCTGTGTATTCTATTTTGACTCACATCTTGACTGGCTAGATTTTTATCATCTGAAAGTTTTTTAAGAGGGGCTAAGCTAAGGACATGCATAAGTATATTTGTTACATTTATATTTGAAGGTCAGTTTGGCAGGATGTAAAGGTCTTGTGTCATACTTTCTTTTCCTCAGAAATTTGAGGACCTTGCTCTAATCCAATATCTTTTGGGATTAAATTGTTTCCCTGAAGAGGTATATGTGCCGGTTTGACTCTATTATGTACCCCAGAAAAGCCCATGTTCTTTTAATCCAATCTTGTGGGGGCAGATCTGTTGTGGGTGTGACCCTTTGATTAGGTTGTTTCCATGGAGATGTGACCCCACACATTCAAGGTGGGTCTTAATCCCCTTGCTGGAGTCCTCTATGAGAGGATAAAAGGCAGAGACATTTTCGAGAGAGCTCAGAGAAGCTAAGATATGTAATCCAGAGTTTGCCCCCTGGAGAAGCTAAGAAAGAAGCCCAGACACATTTTTGGAGAAAGCCACGGGAACCAGAAGCTAAACCCTAGAGAGGACAGGCAGATGTTGCTATGTGCCTTCCCATGTGACAGAGGAGCCCCGGATGCCAGCATCTTTCCTCAGAGAAGATATCTTACTCTTGATGCCTTAATTTGGACATTTTCATGGCCTTAGAACTGTAAATGTGTGAACTAATAAGCCCCCTTGTAAAAGCCAGTCCATTTCTGGTATATTGCATTCTGGCAGCTTTAGCAACCACAACAGTATGTATGGCCAACCTGATTTTCTTCCTTGCAGGTGGTTTGCTTTTTCTGCATAGATGCTCATATGACTCTTTTTTTTCCCCCATTTCCATACCTCTTAATTCACCATTATTAACATATCTGAACATATTAGATTATCATTCTCCCTCACTAGCTTCTGTCTATCACTAGGTCCCCAACATTCTACATCTAAGACATTGATATTACATTGTTCAGGAGTTCATAGAAGTAGTAACATACAATATCTCTGCTTTTGTGTCTGACATATTTCACTCAGCATTATGTCTTCAAGTTTCATCCATGTTGTCACATGTTTCATGACCTCATTCCTTCTTACTACTTCATACTATTCCATCATATGTATATGCCACATTTTGTTTATCCACTCGTCTGTTGAAGGACACTTGGATTGTTTCTATCTCTTGGCAATTGTGAAATTCCCACCAGCAATGAATAAGAGTTTGAGTTTCTCCAAATCCTCTCCAGTGTTTATTGTTTCTTGTTTGTTTAATGGCAGCCATTCTTACTGCTGTGAAATATCTCATTGTTTTCCTTTTCTAAGCTTGTGAGCACAGACTGTTTTTTAACTGCAAATATTTCAACATATGTACACGTTTTTCCTCTTTCGAGTTCTTTAACTGCCAAAATTATCCTTATACACTACAAATCTTGCAAAAAGTGTTTGATTTTTAATTTAGAAAATTTATCTGTCAAATGATATATTCTGTATGGAGTCTTTGAAATTATATTTTGAGAGTTTATTTACAATCCTTGAAAGCAGATGGTTCTGTAAACCTTACAAGTAATCACAGGCTCCTTAAACTCACAACATACATATATTTCAAGATTAAATAGAAGCCCATTTTATTCAAAAGTAATTTTCTACTACTTTTTCATAAAAATATTAAAAGACATTCATAGGTTTTATAAGATTGAACCCAAACCAAGATTTTTCTACAAATGATACCAATTTCCAAAAAGTTTAAAAGACATCACAGAATAATGTGATGTTAAACCAAAATATCTCATCACCACAAAGTATTTTATTTTTATGAATATTGTGCACTATTTCCTTTTAAACCTGACTTTTATGCTAGATTTCAATTGTGTATATGCTATGTAAACACACCAGATATAATCCAAGTCATTCATATTTATGCAGTAGACTGTCTGTCATATGTGACCAGTTACCATTTACACTGTCATACAGTAACTGCAGAAATGACAAAAAGCAATTTATGAAAGACCAAAAAAAAAAAACTTTTAAATAAAAGGCAACCAACACTGCCCTAATTTTCTGCAAAAATTACCTCTTCCTCCTACCTCTTTTTTCCTTCTAATGGTACCTTTTATAGCATGCCATTACACAAAGATATTTATATCACTTTTAATTAAGATAGTCTTTTTACATGGTTGCTTTCTTTTCTGATAAGCTGAATTTATCAAAATGCACCAAGATTAGACTCCTAAGTAGTTTCCATTTTTTTTGCCCCTTTTTAGCTTCCTCTAGAATGATTTTCCTAGACAAATGTGACTCTGAGAACATAAAGAACCATAAGATAATGAATGATACAACAAGCAATGTGAAACTTGTACCACTCAAAGATGTAAATGTATAAGTTCCTTGAACTTTTCATTTAGGACAAGAAGTCAGAAAAACTTTCTGCATGTAAACATAAAAACGGGGCACATTTATCAACAGTAGGAAAACTCATAACCTTACAATAGCAAGGTATTAAATCTTACAGAATACCGCATAGCCAAAAGCATTAGAAATTCCTTGCCTGATATTCTGATACCGTTAAGATATGACAAAACATGGCATTTATTTCACAGGGAAAAAAAGGTAAGTTTCATCACAAAAAGAGATTTACTGGATTTCAGCTTTGATTTTAGAGATATATTTTAAAAACAAAAAAGCAAAGCAAAATTCCCCTTAAAATAAAAGTCTATATATATGTTGTCCGTTATACTTTTTATGCTCTTACAATGTAAAACATTTAGAAACTTTTGAACTCTAGAAAGTTTGACCAGTTAACCTTTTTGGCCTTAACATATTTTAAATTCCCTTTTGAGAATCACCTTAATGTTTTCAGTCCATCAGTCCAATATGGAGGGAGCAGTTCTATTTCTTTTTCTTCTTCTTTGGTGGCTCATCGTCAGAGCTGCTATCGGTGCTCGTGCTATTGCTGCTGGAAGAGCTGGAATCCGAGCCTGAAACAGAAGAGGAGGAACAGCTTGTGAAGGAGGCTAAAGATGGACTAGAAGAGCTTTCATCAGTGTCGCCAGCCTCTGAGGAGGTTGAGGTAGAAGTTTCTTCACTTTCTGATGTAGAATCACTGGCTGAACAGTCACTGTTCTTGGTACTGGAACTGGTTACACTCTTAGACCTTTTTCTCTTGGTCTTGTTTTCTACACTAGTTTCTTCAATGCTTTGTTCTAATAATCATCTGTTTTCTTTATCTTTTAAAGTTTTTGTTAGTTCTGCTGTTCTTGAAGACCTATATAGGTATTTTCTTTTTCCTGTGCATTTATTAAGTCCAGTGTCCAAATTCCAAGCATTTCTGACATCTTACATGTTGTTTGTTTGCTTCCACCTGTCTCCAGGCTCTGAGACGGTGCATGGGTGCTCCCTAATAGCTAGTGAAGATGAACATTTTTTCATGTGTTTTTTAGCCATCTGTATTTCCTCTTTGGAAAAATACCTTTTCATTTCTTTTGCCCATTTTATAATTAGGCTGTTTGTACTATTGTCATTGAGTTGTAGGATTTCTTTAGATAGCAGGATATCAGTCTCTTGTCAGATACATGGTTCCCAAGTATTTTCTCCCATTGAGTTGGCTGCCTCTTCACCATTTTGACAAAGTTTTTTGAGGTACAGAAGCTTTTGATTTTGAGGAGTCCCAGTTTATCTATTTTTTTCTTTTGTTGCTTGTGCTTTGGTGTAAGGTCTAGGAAGCTACCTCCTATTACTAGTAGGTCCTGAAGATATTTCCCTATATTATCTTTTAAGAGTTTTATTGTGCTGTCTCTTATATTGAGGTATTTGATCGATGCTGAGTTAATTTTTGTATAGGGTATGAGGTAGGGGTCCATTTTCATTTTTTGGATATGGATATCCAGTTCTCCCAGCTCCAATTTGCTGAAGAGACTATTCTAACCTGGTTCAGTGGATTTGGGGGCCTTATCAGAAATCAGTCGACTATAGATCCTGGGGGTCTGTTTCCAAACTCTCAATTCAATTCCATTGATAAATGTCTATCTTTGTGCCAATACCATGCTGTTTTGACCACTGTGGTTTACAGTAGGCCTCAAAGTCTGGAAGTGTAAATCCTCCCACTTGTTCTTTTTTTTTAGGATGTTTTTGGCAATTTGAGGCCCCTTTTCCTTTGGTAGCTAGCTTTTCCAAGTCTTCAAGGTAGGTTGTTGGAATTTTGATTGGATTTGCATTAAATCTGTAGATCAGTTTGGGTAGAATTGACATCTTAACTACTGTGCCAGTTTATATATATTATGCCCCCCAGAAAAAGCCATATTCTTTAATGCAATTTTGTAGGGGGCAGACGTATTAGAGTTGATTAGGTTGGAACATTTTGATTGTTTCCATGGAGATGTGACCCACCCAACTGAGTGGCATCTTTGATTAGGGTGTGACTTCTTGATTGAATGTTTCCATGGAGGTGTGGCTCCACCCATTCAGCGTGGATCATTATTGGATCACTGGAGTACTTTAAAAAGAGCCACACAGGCCCAGACACTGCAGCAGCCTAGAGAGGAACGTCCTGGGAGAAAGCCATTTTTGAAACCAGAACTATGGCGCAGACATCAGCTACATGCCTTCCCAGCTAACAGAGGTTTTCTGGACACCATTGGCCATCCTGCAGTGAAGGTACCTGATTGCTGATATGTTACCTTGGACACTTTATGGCCTTAAGACTGTAACTGTGTAACCAAATAAACCCCCTTTATAAAAGCCAATCCATTTCTGGTGTTTTGCATAACGGCAGCATTAGCAAACCGAACAACGATGTTTAGTCTTCCTATCCATAAGCACAGAGTATTTTCACCTATTTAGGTTCTTTTTTATTTATTTTAATAAAATTTTCTAATTTTCTGTGTAGAGGTCTTTTATGTCTTTGGAATGCAACTAGAAATCAATAACCACCAAAGAACCAGATCTTTTGGTTAAGTTTATTCCTAGGCACTTAATTTTTTTAGTTGCTATTGTGAATGGAATTTATTTTTTGATTGCCTCTTCAATTAGGTCATTACTATTGTATAGGAACATTACCGACATATGTGCATTGATCTTATATCCTGCCACTCTGCTTAATTTTTTTATTAGCCCAGTTAGCTTTGTTGAATTTGCAGGATTTTCCAAATAAAATCATATCATCTGCAAATAATGACAGTTTTACTTCTTCTTTCCAATTTGGATACCTTTAATTTCTTCGTCTTGGTAAATTGCTCTGGCTAGAACTTCTAGCACAATGTTGAATAATAGAGGTGACAGCAGGCATCTTTGTCTCATTCCCGATCTTGGGGAGAAGGCTTTCAGCCTCTCACCACTGACTACTATGCTGGCTGTGGGTTTTCCTTTATGTCCCTTATGAAACTGAGGAAGCTTCCCTCAATTCCTATCTTTTGAAGTGTGTTTATCAAAAACAGATGTTGAATTTTGTCAAATGCTTTTTCAGTGTCTTATCAAGATGATCATTTGATTTTTCCCTTTTCATTTGTTAATGTGTTTATTACAGTAATTGATTTTCTTATGTTGAACCACCTTTGCATGCCAGGAATGAACCCCACTTGATCGTGGTGTATAATTCTTCTAATGTGCCTTTGGATTCAATTTGCAAATATTTTGTTTAGGATTTTTGCTTCTGCATTCATTAGGGAGATTAGCTAGAGTTTTCCCTTTTTGTAGTATCTTGATCTCGTTTCGGTATCAGAGTGATACGAGCTTCATAGAATGAGTTAGGTAGTATCCCTTTTTCTTCAATATTTTGAAAGAGTTTCAGCAGGAACGGCATCATTGTTTTTGGAAAGTTTGGTAAAATTCTCCCGTGAAACCATCTGGCCCTGGGCTTTTATGTGTAGGTGGATGATTTTTGATGACTGATTGGATCTCTGCTTGTGATTGGTTTGTTGAGGTCTTCTGTTTCTTCTTGAGTCAGTCTAGGTTGTCCATGTGTTTCCAGGAAATTGTCCATTTCTTCTAAATTGCCTAGCTTGTTGGCATACAGTTGTTCATAGTATCCTCTTATGATTTTTTTTATTTCTTTGGGATCCATTATGATTATCCCCTTTGCACTTCTGATTCTGTTTATTTGGGTCTTCTCTCTTTTTGCCTTTGTCAGTCTAGCTGAGCATCTGTCAATCTTGTTGATCTTCTCAAAGAACAAACTTTTGGTTTTATTTATTCTCTCTACTTTTTTCTTCTCCAGCTCATTTATTTTTGCTTTAATTCTTCTTATTTCTTTTATTCTATTTGCTTTAGGGTTAGTTTGCTGATCATTCTCTAGCCTCTTTAGTTGTTAGGTCTTTGGTTTTAGCTCTTTCTTGCTTTTTGATAAATGAATTTAGAGCTATACATTTCCCTCTTAGCACCACCTTTGCTGCATTCCACAGGTTTTGATATGTTGTGTTCTCATTTTCATTTGTCTCTAGATGTTTACCAATTTCTCTTGCAATTTATTCTTTGACCCACTGGGTATTTAGGAGTATGTTGTTAAACTTCCATATATTTGTGAAAGATCTGGTTCTTTGGTGGTTATTTATTTCTAGTTGCATTCCATTATGGTCAGCGAATGTGCTTTGAATAATTTCAATCTTCTTAAATTTATTAAGACTTGTTTTCTGCCCCAGCATATGATCTATCCTGGAAAACATTCCATGGGCACCAGAGAAGAAGGTATATACTGGTACTTTGGGATGTAACGCTCTTTATATGTCTGTTAGTCTAATTTGTTTATCATATTGTTTAGGTTCTCAGTTTCCTTATTGGTCCTCTGTCTAGTTGTTCTATCTATAGAAGAGAGTGATGTATTGAGGTTTCCCACTATTATTGTAGATGTGTCTATTGCTACCTTCAGTTTAACCAGTGTGTGTCTCACATATTTTGGATTTCCTTGATTGGGTGCATAAACATCTATGATTCTTATTTCTTCTTAGCAAATTGTCCCTTTTATTAATATATAGTGTCCTTCCTTGTCTCTTATGATATCTTTGAATTTAAAGTCCATTTTGTCTGATACTAGTATAGCTACCCCAGCTTTCTTTTGGTTGCAGTTTGCATAGAATATTTTTTTCCATCCTTTCACTTTTTTTAAATTTTTTTATTTTTAATTTTATTTTGAAATGAGTTCAAACTGACAGAAACAGTTGCAAAAACAATACAAACCCCATACACAGAACTCCAGCATACCCCGACCCCCCTCCCCCAATACCCTGATCCACCAACTTTAACATCCTGTCACACCACCATTTCTTTCTTACTTTCCCTCCCTCCCTCCCTCCCTCCCTATCATCCATCATCTATTGCTCTGTCTTCTGAACATATGAGAGCAAGCTGCACACATCCTTGAACAAACAATATAATTCACATATAGATTTCCCATGAACAAGAACATTCTTTTATGCAATCCCATTAAGTGCAGCTAAGAAGTTCAAGAAATTCAGCATTGATACAAAGCTTACATTCTGTATTTCCTTTTTTTTTTTCTTTCTTTTGTCCCATCTGTGTCCCTTTGAGTCTCCTCTCCTCTATCCTCAGATTCCATCCAGGATCATCCTTGGCATTTAATTGTCATTATCTATTTAGACTTTTTTTTTTCAATTGTGTAAACATATATACAGCCTAAATCTTCCCATTCCACCCCCTCCCTAGCCTTCCATTAGTGGGATTAATCACATTTAGAATGTTGCAATGCTTTCACCTTCCCACCATCCATTACTAGAAATTTCCCTTCACCCCAAACAGAAGCCATACACTCATTTCTTAACTCCCCATTGTCCCTGCCCCACTTCTCGCAACCCATACTCTACCCTTCATCTCTATGGACATTTTCTCTGATACTTTCTTTGTGTTTACTATGGGGCTTAAATTTAACCTCTTAAATCTATAACAATCTTGTTTTTCTTTGATACCAACTTAACTTCAATAGGACACATAAACTATGTTCCTATACTCCTCTATTCCCAAACTTTATGTAGTTCTTTCAAAAATTACATATTTTACATTGAGTCCAAAACCACTGATTTATCATTACAGTTTATGTGTTTTAGATCCTGTTGGAAGTAAATAGTGGAGTTACAAATCAAAAATACAGTAGTGTTGTTATTTATATTTGCCATGTGATCTTTACTGGAAATCTTTATTTCCTCATGTGGTTTCAGTCAACTGTTTAGTGTCCCTTCTTTCTGTCCTGCTCAGTTCACTTTAGCATTTCTTATAGGACTGATCTACTGGTGATGAAGTCCCTCAGCACTTTTTTTTTTTTTTGGAAGATGCAGAAGTTTTTACTGGTCACCAGTTCCCCAAAGGGCACCCTGCTTCTGCTGCCTTAGTGCCTCAGTACTTCGGTGTCATTGGTCTCAGATACCACTTTGCCGTCCACGATCTTGCAGGCGGTGGTCTTGTGGATGGTTTGCATGGAGTTGCTGCTGCCCAGGGCGTCACTGAGACTGAAGTCCTCTCCATCTTCTAGCAGGCAGCGATAGGTGGCAATCTTGGTCTCCAGCTTGACCTTGATGTTCAGCAGGGCCTCGTACCCCTGGGCCTGGCACTGCACCTCTGCCCGGGTCTGTGCCAGCTCTGATTCCAGGTGCAGCAGGACCCCATTGAGCTGTTCCATCTGCAGGGCATAGTGGGCTGTTCTCCAGGCTGGCTGTCAAGTTCCTCATGGAGTCCAGGTCAATTTCCAAGGACAGGACAGTACGTCTCAGCTCCATGAGTGTCATCTCAGCAGCTCCTACCTCAGTGGACTGAGAGGTAACCACTGTGGTGCTCTCTTCAATCTGCTGAGACCAATACTTGTCCAGCTCCTCGCGGTTCTTCTAAGCAAACTCGTCATACTGGGCTCGGATGTCTGCCATGATCTTGCTGAGGTCCTGAGACTTGGGGGTGTCCACCTCCACAGTCAGCCCAGAGCTGGCAATCTGGGCTTATAGGCCCTTTACGTCCTCCTCATGATTCTTCTTCATGAAGAGCAGCTCCTCCTTGAGAGCCTCGATCTCCATCTCCAGCTGCAGCCAAGTGACGCTGGTGTCATCAGTGACATTGTGGAGCCCATGGATGTAGCTCTCCACAGACTGGCGCATGGCCAGCTCAGTCTCGTACTTGACTCTGAAGTCAGCAGCAGCCAGCCGGGCATTGACAATCTGCAGAATGATGCAGGTGTTGTCCATAGAAACTTCAAAGATCTAAGCCCCCAATTCCTGGATGATCTTGTAGTAGTGGCTCCAGTCCCTGACCTGGGGTCCCTTCTTCTCCAGGTGTTCCTGAATTTTGCCCTCCAGTCTCTGATTCTCAGTTTCCAGGCTCCTCACCCTGTCCAGGTAGGAGGCTTGGCAGTTGTTCAGGGCTTGCATGGTCCCCTTCTCGCCCTGGATGCCCCCCCCCATTCCTGCCAGACCCCCAGCCACTCCACCAGCCAGGCTACCAGACCCCCAGCCGCCCTAGGAGCTAGAGGAGCAGGACATGGAGCTCGGGGAGCCCGAGTCTCTGGCACCCGCGTAGACACTGGCTGCGCTGCTGGCCAGCCGGACCCTGTGACTGGGCAACTGGACCAAGCTCAGGGATCAGTAGTTGGTGGAGAAGGTGGTGGAGCAGGTGGTGAAGCTCATGTTGTCTGGGGAGTAAGGCAAGAGGCCAGGACTTGGGATATGTACGCAGCTCCCTCAGCTTTTGATTATCCAGGAATATTTTCATCTCCCCCTCATTTTTACCCTCTAGGCATTTGTGAATTTTCTAAGTCTCTGATGGTTGGCTTCTATTTATATTCCATTGTGGTCAGAGAATGTGCTTTGAATATATTCAATTTTTAAAAAAATTTATTGAGGCTTGTTGTATGTCCCAGCATATGGTCTATTCTTGAGAAAGATCCATGAGCACTATAGAAGAATGTGTGTCCTGGTGATTTGGGATGTAATGTTCTATGTATGTCTGTTAAATTTCTCTCTCCTTTCTTTGTATCTCTGTTGGTAGGGTTGCCTTTAGTATCTGAAGTAGGGCAGGTCTTTTCTTAGCAAAATCTTTCAGCATTTGTTTATCTGTGAAAAATTTAAGCTCTCCCTCAAATTTGAAGGAGAGTTTTGCTAGATAAAGTATTCTTGGTTGGAAATTTTTCTCTCTCAGAATTTTAAATATGTCATGCCACTGCCTTCTTACCTCCATGGTGGCTGCTGAGTAGTCACAACTTAGTCTTATGTTGTTTCCTTTGTATGTGGTGAATTGATTTTCTCTTGCTGCTTTCAGAACTTGCTTGTTCTCTTCAATATTTGACAGTCTGATCAGAATATGTCTCGGAGTGGGTTTATTTGGATCTATTCTATTTGGAGATTGTTGGGCATTTATGCTTTGTGTATTTACATTATGTAGAAGGTTTGGGAAGTTTTCCCCAACAATTTCTTTGACTACTCTTTCTAGACCTTTACCCTTCTCTTCCCCTTCTGGGACACCAATGAGTCTTAAATTTGGACGTTATATTTTATCTATCATATCCCTGATATCCATTTTGATTTTTTTCAATTTTTTCCCCATTCTTTCTTTTGTTCTTTCATTTTCCATTCTGTGGTCCTCAAGGCTGTTGAGTTGTTGTTCAACTTCCTCTAATCTTGTATTATGAGTATCCAGAGTCTTTTTAATTTGACCAACAGTTTCTTTTATTCCCATAAGATCTTCTATTTTTTTAATTTACTCTTGTAATTTCTTCTTTATGCTGTTCTAGGGTCTTCTTTGTGTCCTTTATATCCTGTGCCATGCTCTTCTTCTTGTCCTTTATATCTTGTGCCATGCTCTCGTTGTTTGTCCTTAGTTCTTTGATTAATTGTGCCAAGTATTGTGTCTCTTCTGACAAAAAGAGTGTTTGGGTTTGGGTTCTCCATATCGTCTGGTTTTATCACATGCTTTAAGATTTTCTGTTGTCTTTGGCCTCTTGGCGTTTGCTTTACTTGATAGGGTTCTTTCCGGATATAAAATATACGATCTCTAATTTGTCACATCTACAGCTTGGCGGCGTACACTTTCTCTAACCAACCAGCAGATGGGGTCTGCGAGTCACCTGTTCCCTTCAAGTCAGTTCTCCCCAACTTTGTCTTTGTGATGTGTGGGGATCTGATTCTTGTGGGGTTCAATTGGGGCACTAAGTTTGGGTGTGTTGTTGGTGCTGTCTGCCCTGAATGTGGGGCATGTGTCTGGGTGGTTAGGGAGGCAGGGGAGCTTTATTAATCAAGCCTCCCAGGTGTTCCTGAAGATTTAAGGCTGTTGCAAGAATCTAAGCCTTCATTTCAGTCTTGCCACAGATTGTCTCTGCTGCTGACCCACAAGTCCTTGGTATTGGCATAGGGTCCCTGAGATTTCCGAGCGGGTCCCCATTCTCAGCCATGCTCTTCTGGGACCTCTGCTGAGGGAAGGTTGTGCCATGTCACAAGTGCGCGCTGGCCCTCCAGGGAAGCCCTGGGCTTCCGGGCCGTGCAGGGGTGCTCCCTGCCTGCTGTAAAGATGGTTGAATGGAGTGTGTTAATTTCCCCCTTTTGACACAGCTCCGCCTTCCCAGCTCTGGGACAATTAGCTGTGGGTGCACTAAAGGCCACTGTCCACGGCTGACATTGTGGCGTGTACACAGTGCTGCAGGAATTGCTCCCTGTCACACTGGGTTTCTTGGTGCGGCTCTGGGCTGTGGGTGGGGCCCCGGGGAGGAAAGTCCCCTGCCCGCCAGGGAGATGGCTGCAAGGGGTGTGGTTTCTTTCTCCTTTGGGCTCCCCTCTGCCCCCTTGGCCCTGAGACAATCAGCAGCGGGCTATCCTCCATGCCAGATACTGAGAGGTTGGCACAGTCCGCTCCTGCTGTGCTTCACTGTGTGGTTCTCATCATTGTAACTGAGGCCACTCCTGGGTTTTGTTTTTTTTTTAAAGGAACTAGTCCATCTCCAAACACCAACCCATGGTTTCCCCACACTGCAGTGCAGCCGCCAGACTTCCAGCCAGCTCACTCACTTGTTTCAGAATGCAGACTGCTGGTTTCACCAAATGCATGGTCCCTGTGGATTTAGCAGACCTTGTCCAGCTGGTGCATCACTGGATCTGGTGTTCTGGGTCACTTTCTGGCTTTTGTCTAGTATTTTTCATGGAGGTGTTTTTTTTGCCCTGTCTCACCTAGCCGCCATCTTAGGTTCTCCCCATCCTTTCACTTTTAATGTCTTTGTGTCACAGGGCCTAAGATGAGTCTCTTGTAAACAGCATATTAATGGGTCATACTTTTTAATCCATTCTACCAGTCTGTATCTTTTAATTGGAGAGTTTAATCCATTCACATTCAAAGTTATTACTGTGAAAGGAATTCTTGAGCCAGCCATCTTATCCTTTGGTTTTTAATTGTTAGATCTATTTTTACCCTTTCTCTCTTTTTTTTCCTTTAAGTTACCCTTATTAATATTCTTCAGTTCTGTACCTTTCTTCAGACCCCTCTCTCTCTCTCTTTTTTTTTCTCAGCTAGCAGTACTTCCTTTTTTCTTGCAGGGCAGATCTCTTGTTAACACATTCTCCCAGCATTTGTTTGTCTGTGAAAATTTTAAACTCTCACTTTTGAAGGAGAGCTTTGCTGGATAAAGAATTCTTGGCTGGCAATTTTTATCTTTCAGAATCTTAAATATGTCCTACCACTGACTTCTCACTTCCATGGTGCCCACTGAATAGTCAGTACTTAGTCTTAGGTTATTTCCCTTGAATATGGGGAATCACTTCTCTCTTGCTGCTTTCAGAACTTTCTCCTTCTCTTCAGCATTTGACAATTTAATCAGTACATATCTCCTCATAGGTTTATTTGGATTTATTCTATTTGGAGTTCACTGGGCATCTTTGATTTGCATATGTATGTTGTTTAGAAGGGTTGGGAAGTTTTCCCCAACTATGTCTTGAAACACTCTTCCTAACCCTTTACTCTTCTCTTCTCCTTCTGGGGCACCAATGATTCTTACATTTGTTCATTTCATGCTGTCCCTCATTTCTCCGAAATCCATTTCAAATTTTTCATTTTTTTTTTGCCATTTCTTCTTTTGTGCTTTTGATTGTCCAGTCTTCCAGTTCACCTGTTCTTTCTTCTGTCTCTTCAAATCTGCTGTTGAGTGTCTCTAGTATATTCTTAATTTGATCCACAGTTTCTTAATTCCATATAATATTATTTTTAATTTACTCTTTCAAATTATTTTTAATGCTCTCCTAGAGTTTTCTTGATTCCTTTATGTCTTTAGCCATCTCGATGAAGTTGCTTTGGGGATTTGTTTGTACTTCTTTAATTAATTGCTCCCAATTTTGTGTCTCTTCTGGCTTTTAAATTTGTTCACTTGGCTTGTCCATATCTTCTAGATTCTTCAAGTGCTTTGTGATTTCTGTTCGCTTTGGGCATTTGCTTGTCTTGATAAGATTATTTGGGGAAATGCAGGATTATTTGAGCATTTGTATATAATTTGGGACAGATACAGCTCGCTGGAATACAGTTTCCCTATCTACCAGCCGGTGGTGCTCTCAAGCTGATCTTTCTTAAACATCTGTGCATTGAGCAGAGTCCAAACTGGGTGAGGAACCAATCAGTGCACTGGTTCTCTGTGTGTACTGGGGACTGCCTGTCCTGGGCTGCAATGTGGGCCCTGAGCAGTTAGGCGGGGAATCTGCTCAAGGTCACCCTGCAGATCAGATGTGCCCCACTCCCCGCCTGCCATGCACCCGTGAGTCTGTGGGGTTGGGAGAGGCTCCTGATCATGGGTATGCCACCTCTCCTTTCCCCGCTTCTTGCTGGTGCACTACCCGACCCCCGACTTTCATGGAGGGAGAGTAAATGCTGCCTCCTGGGTTCCCTCATGGGAGCTCCCAGCCATCTGGCTGTGGTGGATCAACTCCCCAGCTAACTACCAAGGTAGCTGAACGGGAGTGGGGAGCTGCTGCTCACTCCCTTGCCTAGCAGCCTTCTCACTGCTGCCAGTCCCAGGAGGCAGTCCCAACTGGAACAAACTCACTCATCCTTCGCGTTTTGTCCACATCCCCTCCACATACTGTGGAGGGCCCTCTGTGGCTGGTCACACCCCAAAACTGTGGTTCTGGGCATCCTTTGGCCCCTCTCTAGTTACTTTCACAGAGAACCCTGTTCTGTCTCTCCTACTCCGCCATCTTCCCAGAAGTCTCTCTTTTGAATTTCAGGAGTTTCCTTTCATTATACCTTTGAAGATTTGTCTAATACACTGGGGACACTAATTATGTGTATGCTGGATCTCCTTTGTCATTCATATCTATTATACTCCTTGTAGTCATTTGATATCTTTATTCATTTCCATTTTGTTTTGTTTAATTTCTGTAAGCCTATGGACTAGGTCCCTCACTGCATTTCAGTTGTTTATTCGCTTTTAGGTAGCCATTAATGTGGGTTTCATCAACCATAATGCTTTTATTTTTAGTTTCATTTCTCCTTATTCTCCTACTGGGCTCTGCTAGTTCATTAATTTTACTACTATTGTTTTACAGTATCATCTTTGAAGAAACTGGAGAATTTCTGGTGTGAATTCTTCATGTTTCATTGGGTAATCCCTTTGATATGTTTTTTCATCTGACTTTTGAGTTCCTTTCTTCCTTTGTTATTTTCTTGAAGTGTGTGTGTACACATGTGTGTGTGTATGAATACAATATATTTATTCAGTCAACTGTTGAAAGACATTTGGATTGTTTCCAGGTTGGGGCTATTATGCAGAGTGTTGTTATGACTACGTAGTCCATGTATTTTGATAAACACAAGCTTATATATCTTTTTGGTGTATACTTAGGATTAGAATTTCTTGGTCATAGCCTCTACGTATGTTCAGCTTTAGTGACTACTGATAGTTTTCCAAAATGGTTGTTCCAGTGTACATTCTCCTATCAACAGCATATGCTGGCTTTGGTTACTCTACATTCTCTTGGTACTTTCCATCTTTCTCATGTTAGCCATTCTGATGGGGATGTACTGGTTTGCATTGTGGTTTTAATTTGCATTGAATTTGATTTGTGTCAAATTAAATAGCATTGATTAATACACTTGAGCCACAAATTCATATGTTTATTGGCCTTTCAATATTCTCTTTTTGGGGGTTGACTTTTTTTTTCAACTTGAGCTTTAGGAATTTTTTGTATGTTCTTGTTTATGTGTCATTTGTTGTATATATGAATTGCAAATATCTTCTCCCTCTTTTTGAGTTGCCTTTTAATTCACTTAATGGTGGATTTTGATGAATAGAAAGTCTCAATTTTAATATAGCCCATTTTGATCAATTTTTTGAAGATTAGCTCTTTTGGTCTCCTCTTAAAAAATCTTTGACTACTCAAGTTCTTAGAGATTTTTTTCTAAAAGTGGTATTGTTTACCTTTCTAACTTAGGACCACAATCCTTTTATGATTGCTCTTACTATATGGTGTGAGATAGGGGACAAAATACATTTTTTTCCCATGTGGAAATTGAGTTGACCCAGCACTATTTATTAAAAAGGCTACCCTTTCTCCACTATATTACAGTGCTATCTTTGTCATAAATAAGGTTGACTGTTTATGTGTGACTCTGTTTCTGTTCTCTAGTCTGTTCAGCGGATCAGTTTGTTTCTCCTTGTGTGAATACCACACTGTCTTAATTACTATAGCTTTCTTATAGTATAAGTTCTCCAGCTTTGTTCTTCTTAAAGCTTGCCTTGCCTTTTATTGACCCTTTACTTTTCCATATGAATTTTAGAATCAGTTTATCAATTCACACACACACACACAAACACAAATTCACTGCTATTTTGATCAGAACTGCATTGAGCCTATAGATTATTCTGTGTTCCTGTGGTCTTTATGCAGAGGTTTTATGTTTGTTCCTTTTTGAAAATTACTCATTCCTGAGTGGAGCTAGCCATTTTCTAAAGAATATTGTAGTGGAGGGCAGGAATGAGCTGGGTAAATCCTTAGCTTCCTATGTATTGTCTCAAGCATTCACTCACCTATTCCATTATTTCTTTTGTCTTGGGAATACATCTTCCTTTGATTTTGGTTTTCAAGAAGTTGGCGAGGCTACTATTGAGCAATGCTTTTGAAGTTATAGGCTCTGTTTGTTGGAATCTGGCCACTGCTTTTGCCTTCCCTCCTTCACGTCTTCCCACTGACATTCTCTTTAGGCTAGGAGACTAAGTAATAAGAGTCAGTACATATGATATATCAAAATAGTTTATCCATCAGTTCTTTCTCTGTTGCTGTTCTCTGGTGTCAAACTGGGTCTTGGAGGGCCATCTTTGCTTCTCCTGTGTGTTGTCCACACCCTGAGACCAATTTTTCTAATTAAAGGATCACTGAGTCTGCCTTTCAGGTGGTGACACTTATTTGGGGGGATGGGGGTAGAATCTACATCCTGTTTGGGTCCACAGATTGCAACTCTTAGCATCCTCTCTTTTCCTGATCTATTTATGGCAATTTCCTCAGTTCACTTACTAAGAACATTCTTTTATTCTCTCCCCTCTTTCCTCCTTATCCCAGGGGGATGAGCTTGGGGCAAAAGTAGAGTGAAAGCCCTTTTTCACTATTATTAACAGAAAGTCCTGGGTTAAACATTATAAATAAATTGAGGACAACATCAGAGATTACTTTTAAAAACTTGCATGCCTGTGTATGTTTGTGTTTAATCCCTGATTTGTTTCAAAAAGGATTTAAAGGAAGGTTTCAAAACATTATATAATGGTTTTACACAATATTAAAGAAAATGCTAGGAAATGAGGTTTCATGGAAAATAAGAATAATAATAAATGAGGTGAAGCATGGTCAAGACCATACACACCCACAATGTGTGCAGTGTGGTACTTAACCTTTATTAGACATGGACCACAAATGTGGCCAAGAGCTTTTTAGCAACTATTACAAAAATAGAAACATAACTTTTATGTGAGTCCATATCCATAACTTAACAACAAAAAAGGTTAGAAGCTCTTCTTTTAAGAACCTTAGCTGTGAAAGAAAAAGAGAAAATATAAAAAACACATAGAATTAAGAAAGGCTTTGAAATTAGAGTTGTACATGTTTTCAGGTCAAAGTGAAAACATGAAAAGAAAAAGATAGGAGTGAAATTCAGGAATATTGTGCTATATACAAAGGAAGCATTACTGAAAAGTTTAATGTAAACCCTTGTTCCTTAATTATACCAATTTTTAAAGTATGTCATTATTCATTTGTTTAAAAAAATCCAATACTGACTCACTTTGTAACGTGAAAGACCTTTGTTAATTTGGGAAAATAATATGACAAATACAGTATTAGTTGTATTTATTTCTGTAGCTCTCTTTATATATAGCTTTTATTTACACACATGCATTTTTATCAAACAGAGACAGGTATCCAGGCTTACAAATATAAGCCACATGCATTAAAATAATTGCATAATAAATATTGATTTATTTGGTTGATGACTGTACATTATATACACTGTACAATCTAACACATGGTAGAGCCAAGGAAGTCTGTCCCAGGGGACTATTTATTTAAATTCAGTAGGCAGTTTGCTTCTTAAAAAGACTTCATGTGCCACAAATACTAATTTGTCTAAAAGTTTAAGACATTTCCATGCATCCGTCTCCCTAGCTTTTTTTCCTAGTACAGCAATTTAGTTCGATTTTAAGTGTTACTGGATCTGCATAGTATGTGTCTGAAGCATATAATACATTACTTTTTGAACATAACAATGTACATCAGAGAACAAATAAAGGCAATGGTGATTAAATGTTGTAAATGTGCCACTAGGTCACCATCAGTTCAAAGGGAAGGCCATTATCATACCAAACTCGGGCAGATTATGTGGGATTAAAAGTACAAATGCCCCATTTACTCTCCCCTACCCTGGCCAATCCAGACCAGATTGAAAATAACCTGCATCTAGAAGATTTAATTTAGAAATAATGGATTGATATGCCCAGTGGGCTGCTGTGAACTGTTCCGACTAAGAAATTGATTTTGATCCAGAAAGCTTTCCTTTTGTTTATTGTACTTTGGAGTGTTCAACAGCCATTGCTTCATTCTATCAATTTTAAAAGCCTAACTATAGTTGCTGTTATTAACTCATTATTTTAACAAAAAAAATCACAGCTTGCCTTTCTATACTTATATCTGCTTTGTAAGATACCCATTTCCTTGTTCTGGAAGTTGTTATAAGAAGTGACTTATGTGACGGTTTATATAACATACACTATAGTGTCTAAAACTTGAATTTTTGTCCAATTTTTGTTTTCTAATATTTCAATATCCTTGAATGACTTAGTGCCATACTTGGTCTTGGATTTGTAATTCTATTCTAACCTGAGGCTAGACTCAAAACTTTACATACCAATAATAACTATACAGCCAAAATGATTTTGTAACAATTTACAGTTTTGAAATACATTCCCAGATATCATCTCATTTGAACTCAACATTCCACAAATATTTATTGAGCACAGACAAAGTGCCAGGCAGTTAGACAGGGTGGCTGTTATCCCCATTTGAGAAAACAAATACTCACAGATTTTAAATAACACGTCCAGTGTTATACACCTAACCAAGTGGTGAAGCCAGGAACAGATTCTGGGCTCCTTGATGAGAGACAGTGTATGGCAGAGATTAAGATCATGGACTCTGCAGCCCTGCTGCCTTGGTTGAGATACCAGCTCTGCCACAGACTAGCTGTATAACCTTGAACAAGTTACTTAACCTCTCTGTGCTGTGGTTTGTTGTAAGGATTAAAAGATTATTCATAAAACTGAATTTTCACATGCAAAAGAATAAAGTTAGACCCCTACCTCACACCATATACAAAAATGATCTCAAAATGGATCAAGGACCTAAACATAAGAGCTAAAACCATAAAACTATTAGAAGATAAAATACAGGCAAATCTTTATGACCTTGGATTCAGCAATAGATTCTTAGATATGACACCAAAAGCAAAAGCAAAAAAGAAATGACAAATTCAACTTCCATCAAAATTTAAAATTTTTGTGCCTCAGAGGATGTTATCAAGAAAGAGAAAAAACAACCTACAGAATGGGAGAAAATAGTTACAAATAATATATCTGATTAGGGTTTACTATCCAGAATATATAAGAAATCCTACAACTGAACAACCAAAAGGAAAACAACCCATTTTTTTTAAATGGGCAAAAAAATTGAACACTTTTCCAAAACAAAAATTTACACAAATGCCATAAGTACATGCAAAGATGCCCAACATAATTAGCCACTGGGGAAATGCAAATCAAAGCCACAATGAGATACCACTTCATACTAACAAGGATGACTATTATTTTTTTTTAAAAAAAGAAAAATAACAAGTGTGGGAGAGGATGTGGAGAAATTGGAACCCTTGTTCCAATTGGTGAGAATGTAAAAGGGTGCAGCCATTGTGGAAAGCAATATGGTGGTTCCTCAAAAAGTTAAATATAGCATTACATGATTTGGCAATTCCACTCGTAGGTATATACACAAAGAAATTGAAAACAGGGACTAAAACAGATACTTGTACACCAATGTTCATAGCAGCATTATTCACAATAACCAAAAATGCGGAAACAACTCAAGTGAATGGATAAACAAAATGTGTGTACATACACACAATGGAATGTTATTCAGCCATAAAAAGGAATGAAGTTCTAATACATGCTGCAACGTGGATAAACCCTGAAAACATTATGCTGAGGAAAATAAGCAAGGCACATAAGGATAAATACTGTATGATTCCACTTTCTAGAAATATCTAGAAAGAGCAAATTCATCGAGACAGAAAGGTTAGAGGTTACCAGGAGATGTGGCGAGGGAAAAAGCAGAAGTCATTGCCTGATGGGTACAGAGTCTGTAAATTTTAGAAACTTTGAAATAAAAATAAGTAAATATTAGCATTCATGAAGCACTTAGAATAGTGTCTGGTAAATAGTAAGCACTATGTAACAGTATGCTATTATTTGATTCCCAGCCCAGTTTTCTTTTTACATTACACTGTCTCTATCTCCGTCTCCACAGTGGAATTTTTCTGTATTTGTTAATATCAGCTTCATTGGGCAAAACCATGACACATCTGTCCTTGTGGTCTGTATACCTGAAATGATCTGTTTGGATTCTCAGATTTTTTAAAAACCACTGCCAGCTTTATACTCTCGATTTCTAGAACATTAAGAAATGAAGTTGAATCATATGTGAAGAGATTATTAGTGGGAAACTTGTTGAAGAAAGGTCTTGTTAAGTCTTTGTAAAATATAATTGCAAGAATATAATTGTGCTTAAGAGTTTCCCCCTGAGTACCTCTTTGTTGCTCC
>PVKY010003157.1:0-22648 GCA_004027775.1 Bradypus variegatus | reverse complement strand
GCCAGGAGTGCGGGGCTTTTAAAAGAAAACTATTTTGATGAATATATTTAAAAAACTTATTGTGGAGCATAGCAATTGCCTCCAACTCCTCCTGGCCTCACCCTCCCTGCTTGAGCAGTGTGGGAACAGAGCCATAATGTTTTTGGTTTAAAAGAGCCTTCTCATCTCTGGCTGAGAGCACAAGGGGATTCTCAGGTGGCTGAGAGCCTTAGCCCCTCTACTCCTCTCTCCTTCTGTCTACGGGGCTCAAGCCTGGTACCCTTGCTATGGTGGATCTAAAGAGCTCAAACTGGTGCCACAGATGAGCACCGAGAGATGAAGTGTTTTCTCTCCTCCCCTGTCTTGGACTCGGGATAGGTGTTGTGCCTGAATCTGTCCTCCAGTCCAGGAGTTACAGGCTGGTTGATGCATGTGGAACCTTGTAAGGGACTTTTCTAATGAGGGAGAAACCCTGAGACTCAGAATTCATTAAGAATTTGATTTGGGGCAGCTGGAAGAAGTGCAGCATGGATAAACTGCCCTTGAGCAGGGCTGTACTGAACCAAGAAGAGAGGCCATCTGTAGGTGGGCCATGAGGGTTACTGCTGACAGCAGTGATTTAGGGCCCCTTGTGCAAGCTGATCTTTCAGTCCGGAAGTGGGGACATGTGCCAAAGGCCACTCCGGTAGACTGCCACATCACTTCCTTCCCTGAAAGCCTGAGTGAGAGTGTGTGTGTATGTGTGTGCACAGCAGAGGGACTGTGACACATGTGGGACTTCTCCATGCCATCACACAATGAGCCCTTGAAGTTGGCAGGGGGTTCCCAGACCAGGAACTATTATTGCCTTATCATTCATGGATCCTGCTTGGCCTGATAACAGGAGTGATGGAGTGGGTAAGAAGAGCGAACAAGTCAGGTTCTGAAAAGAGGTTTCCAGGCAGGACCCAGTCCTGGTTCTGGGAGTTTTGAAGAAAGTAGGAGGGCAAACATGACTTGTCCACACTGGGTTCCAAGGGAATATGGACATTAGGCCTCCTCCTTCAAGGGCAGCAAAAACCAAGCAGGATCTTGTCATTTTTGTCTGAATAAAGCTCCATGAGCTGGGTTGGTAAGCTGAGCATCTATCTTTCTGTTCTTTCCATCTTTTCTTGGGGACCCCTGGAGTACCTTGCTCTTGCTGTCTTTTGCTCCTCCCATCTGAGAGCTGGAGCCTAAGGGTGGTTGGTCCTTCCTTTGTATTACTCCCCTCCCAACATCCCTGAGAGCAGTGGAATGCTCGGCTCCTGTCCTGGAACCTCACTGGGCCCCTTTTCAGACTGAGATGACTCTCCATCTTCACCACCTGAGATCAGTACTTGGCCACAGCTAGCTCCTCAGGGCCAGTCTTAACCCAGTTGTACTTTCTCATGCCACCTGTGGGTCCATCCTCAGAGAGTGGAATGGGGACTGGTCAAAGGGCTGGGAATCATCCTTCCTTTCACTTTTACCACTTAACCTCCAAATGTCAGGCTCGTGTAAGAAGCTGAGCCCAGGCTGTCAAAGGCTTGGTTTTATTTAAAGTCCTGAGTCCCATGACCTCCCAGTGACCTGGACTCTCATCTTGGTTCATCTCCAAGGTCGAGTCCTATTTCCTCCCCTCTGCTCTATCCCCCAATGGACTGTGCTGCTCAGAAACCCAAGGGAGCCTGGCCTCCTGGCCTAATTGCAGGAAACCTGGCATTCCAAGAGATGACTATCCCCCATGTCTTCCAGCCTGGGAGCCCTTCTCTGGGGCAGGAGCCAGAGAGAGGAACTCAGAGGAAGGAAAATGTGAAGTATAGACCTAGAGAAAAGCATGTGACTTCTGGTCTGACATTTGGAACAGGGGACCTAATAGGACCAAGCTTGCAACAACCCACTCCTCTACCCAGTTTTCTGGCAGTTGGTAGATTACATTTATGGAAAAGATACTCTAAATCTAATTAATATAGAAATATGAATCTTGCTTTTCCATGAAAACTTCGGATTACAGCAGGCTGTGTTCCTGATGCATCCTCCAAACCCAGTTCCATCTCCTGGTTGCCCTGGCTCTGTTGCCAGCACCCTCACGGACCCGACCGTAGGACTGTTGTCCTTCTTACATGTGTGAGTTAGAGCACCCAGTTCAGGTCTTCCTGCCTTCACAGATACATGACCCTGAGAGTGAGCGCCTCCTTACGTTTGCATCCTAAGTGCCTCGCTTGTCTTTCCCCAGTTCTGGCCCTGCCACAGAACTGTACAGCTTTATGCTAGAGCAAATGTTGGGCTGCTCTATTATCCTGCTTCCCCTCTTCCCAGAAACTGGCCTCTCCTTCTTTGTAGGGCTAGTTCTACTAGTTTGTGTTCCAAGTTTCTCCTAGCTTGGGTTCCTGGAGATATGGCTGGGAAGCACTCTCAGCATACCTCCCATGACTTGGCTTACATGGGGCTAGACACAGCCCAGCTAAACCTTGGAGCTGCTAAAAGGGGAATTTTAAGAAAGAAGAGCTCTTTCAGGCTTTGGGGAAACCAGATAGGGTTAAACTTACTAGTGAACCCAGAAATGTACCTTTGGCCAAAGGGGTGAGGATGAGAAAAGAAAGGTTTATGTGGGTGTGATGGGTGGTGGGGGAAGACTAGGGAGCCTGCAGAAGACCAGGACATGGATGGGCTAAAATGAGGCAGAAATGGTCAATATGATCCAACTTGGGGTCCCCAGTTCTAGGAAGTTGCCCCCTTAAATATCTGTGTAAATGTGAAGGAGGAAGCAAAGTCCTGCTTTTAGATAAACAAAGTCCTGCCTCTGAAGAGTGAAGGTTGGCTTCAAAGTCCTGATCCTGGGCTGGGATGAAAGCTAAACTGAGGGACTCTTCCTCTTAGTCTCATTCACATGTGATATTATCCTGGGAGGGGTAGGGTGTGGAGGTTGATCAACAATCTCAGTTTGATACTGGGTGGGTGACTGGAGGGTAGGGGGTGGGGGCTGGGAGTTAGCAGGAAGGTTCCTGGTCACCATGAGCTTTGGCTCAAGAAGAGAGTGTGCAAGAACCTCAAGGGTTGGCCCCAGGACTGTGTTGTCAATGCATGTGTGTCCTCTGCCATGGCCAATACCAGCCCTGGATTCCCTGGTTAGAGTGAAAGTGAAATAGAAGCCAGTACTTTCCCAGAAAGTACATTCTGTCCTTCCCAGAACCAGCTCTGGCCATTGTCAGCTGTCACTCTATTACAGGAAACAATGAAGAGAGCACTGCCTCCCTATGAGACTAGGTAAGTCCCTAACCCCTCTTTATGCGTCAGTTTCTCCATCCCTATAATGAAGGGTTTAGCTGCGGAGCTTACAGGAAGGACAGGGCCTCACATGTAACTGGGATCTAGACAAGCTACTGAGAAGATATAGGAGGAGGAGTTCATCATTTTCCCTCATCGCCCTGCAGAGAAAGGGGGAAGTTGTCACAGATATAGAGCCAGGCGCACCAGCACCTGATACTTGCATCATGACCCTGAGACAGCACTGGACACCAGGTAGGGCTCTGGGGCTGTGCATGTGTGAGTGGGGTGGGGTGGGATCTGTGACTAGAATGGAACAGAGTGGCTAGCCCTGAGCCTTGGCCTCTGGGTGAACTCCACCCAACTGTGTTGCTGTTATTTTACACCTCTCCAGGTGTTGTGGGTCTACAAAGTCTACCTATGCTCCATTCAAAACGGGCTAAGGGGTGGGACTGAAGGGGTCTTGTGCCTCTGATGCCCTGGGCAGAACCCAGGAATTTCTGGGCTGGAGTTACATCTTCATCTAGGCACCAACTCCCTCTCCAGCCAGAATCCACCCTTGACAGCCAGGATGCTGGGTATTACCAGGCAGCTCTGAAAGCTGCTGATCTCTATGACTGTCCTTTCCTTAGACCCCAGTCCCTTGTGGGTACTGCTTCTGTGTGCCCACATCGTCATTCTCCCAGCCAGAGCCACGTCTATACCACCAACCACCACAGCTGCCACTGCCTCAGCTGAGATCGCCCGGGACCGTTGCCCCTGCCAGCCTCCAACAGTCCCAGCAACTAATCAGTGCCCTACATTGTCGATGACCTGGCCAGAGGTGGAAGTACCACTGAGTAAGGAGCAAGTATGATGGGAGCCTAGGAGGGCACAGTGGTGAGCGGGAGGGCTATGGGCAAAGAAGGACCGACAGTGGAGTTGACTCCTGAGCCCCTGCCCCACATTGTGGGGGCTCAAGGCCATGCATCTTGAGGAAACAGATTCAAAAGAGGAGTCATCACATGAACCAAATACTCTTCCCCCAAATTCCCCTTGCTCAGGCCTAGGGCCTCCCTGTAGGCAGCTATACTTCCCCTTTAATGGACTTCTCCATCTGGGTGGTAAACACAACAATGCTCCAGGTTCCTAATTTTGGTGGACTGGAATTGTGGGGCAGAGTGGATAGATTAGAGGGGAGGGCCTGCTCTATGGAAGAGCTAATAGCCACACGTGTCCCCAGATGGAACGCTGACCTTGTTCTGTACTGGCTGCAGCCGCTTCCCTCACTTCAGCATCCTCTACTGGCTGGGCAATGGTTCCTTCATCGAGCACCTCCCAGGCCGGCTGCGGGAAGGCAGCACCAGGTGAGAGACCCAGCCAAAAGGCCAGCAGGAGGGGAGGCTCCTCCTGCGGTCCTCTCATGGCCCTTCCTTCTCTGCCCCAGCTGGGAGCACGGGAGCACAAGCACTCAGCTGTGGAGGGCCTTGGTGCTAGAGGAGCTGAGTCCCGCCTTGCGCAGCACCAACTTTTCCTGTGTTTTCGCGGATCCCGAACACATTGCCCAGCGTCACATCATCCTAGCCCAGCTCTGGGTGAGGAACCTGAGGGAAGGTTTCTAGTGACAGGAGGACTTCTGATGGGTGGGCCCACATGGCAGATTTGGGGAGGAAGGCTCTGCCCAGCTTACCATTCCCTCAGGTCTCCATGCCTGTGGTGGGAACAAAAAGGATCTTAAGACTCTGGGGCAGGGTAGACACAGCCTGGAGGAAAGTGACAAGAGATATTCCTTGGCCCTGATCCTTGTCTGCCTTCACTTCTCCAGACTGACCTGAGGACAATCCTGCCCCCCAACTCAAGAAGCCCTACCCTCCAGCCACAGCTGCCCACATCAGCAGTCAGGAATCAGCACCCAGTCCCAGCAGCAGGACAGCAACCTTGACCAGAGTCTGGGCACCACCTAGCTCATCGTGACCCTTACTTCTCGCAGGCTGTGCAAGGCAAGCAGTATAGCCTTCCCTACCCCATGCCTGTCCTGCCTTGGATTTGGCTCTGGAGTCCCTCTCCTCTGAAGGTTCCTGCTTTAATTCTCTCCTCTGCATCATCCCTGCTCTCACCAAATTCAGACTCCCCTCCCATCTCCCTGGGGAATCACACAATAACTTCCTAAATGTTTTTTCCTGCCTGCTGCTCTTTCCACTCACTGATTTAATTTTTCTAATGTCCTACTCTGACCACACTGCTCTATTACTCAGCAACCTCCTGGAACCGTCAGGGGCTCAGCCTCGCATTCAGTGGCCCTGCCTGCATTTCCAGCATAACCTTCCAGCATGCCAGAAAGGTGGTATTCTTTGTTCCCAGAGTAGTCTTCTGTGCCTTTGCTCATTTGGTCCCCTCTGCCTAACCATCCCTACAGTTGAAATCCTTCCAAGCCTGTTGAAGTACCTCCTTTTCAGCGACATCTACCCTGTCTCAGCTCTGGCCACATTCTGCATTGATTTAGTATTGTGCCTGTATATTCTGTTTGTATTTTTCTCTAATGGACTGCCTCAGGGAAGCAATGGGGCAAAGGCTGCTTCTGATCCACAACTGTATCTTGGTCATTACCAGTTGAGTACTCATAAATGATTATTTACTGGAGGCATCTGCTCAGTTATTTAGGCCCAAGTTCCAGTCACAGGAATTTGGTCTTGCCCAAGGAGGGAGGGACTGCCACACAGAAACTGAAGACATAACCAGATTCAGGACAACCCTTCAAAAAGAAAAGAGAACAATTCTACACTGTTCCTTAGGAGCAGAGGCCAGAAGGGATTTGAGGTAGGTGGTTCTAGAAGACTCAGCAGGGACAAAAGGTCAGATGATGGTGGTCAGAGTTGAAACCATTTTCCAGAGGAAATAGTAAACATGGTATGTCTCAGAGAACCCAGATTTCCCTTCTTTTCCCACATGGCTCAAGGCAGCTCAGCACTCAAGGGAGAAAAAATAGACTTTATTTACAAGTAATAATATTTAGAAAAGATCCATCCCTGGCCTTAAAAAACATTCCCATCAGTCCAAATCCCATCTGGCCGAAGGCAGCCCCACCCTACCCAAGGCCCAGGGTCCATCGGTCCTGGAAAAAGAACATCCTCTGTATAACTCTGTCCTCAGGAATGGGAGGTTCCCATAGGTCAGTGCCGAGTCCTGGACTTCAAGAGCAAGGATCTCTGCTAGGCCCCATCCCCAAGAGCAGCAGGAACCAGGGCCTGCTCCTCCAATGGTCCCTTCTAGATGCAGAGGCTGAGTGGAAGACAGGCCAGACCCAACGACCCGGCCACTCAAAGCCAACCTGAAATCTGGTTCTGATGGAGAAGTGACTTTGCTTTAAGAAAAAAATCAGGAGGCAAGGTAGGGAAAGGGCCTGGAGGCTGCTCTGGCGAAGGTCCAGGCACCAGGCCAGGGTATGGGCAGGCATCACTAAGGGTTTGGCCACCACTGGCCTACTGGAGCTGAGAGAAGGCACTGAGAGGGACAGAGGGAGTAGGACCAGGTAAGGTCAGCATCGGGGACACAGATGGGGCCACTCACTGCTACTGGCCCTTTAGTGCTTTGCCTGAAAGAGAGAGAGAGGGAGAGTCACATGGCTAGCACAGGAAGACCTTTTCTGCTCCCATACATGCCTTTCTAGAATCTTTTCCTTTGTGAGGACCCAGACACACTATTCAGTTGCTGGCTGTGCCCATGAAGCTCTGGGAGCTCTCAGAAAGAACTCAGGAAGAGAGTCATCTATGTTCTCTCCTCTTAATAATGAGTAGCTAACTAGGATACGGACCACCTCTCTCTTATGCCCCAGAGGCCCAACTGGGCCCTGCCTTGGATGCTTCCCCAGGCTCTTTCCCCCTCCCTGCCAGTGCCTCCACCTTGCCCTTGGCCCGGGGAGTGGTGGCAGCAGCACTTGCTGAAGTGGTGGCAATGCGAGGAGATCGGCGGGTTCCACTGCGGGTATTGGGGGACACCTTGGACGGGGCCTTCTTTGAGGCCCCCCTCCGCAGAAGGCTATTCCCAAGCTTCTTCGGTGTGTTGAGGATGCTGAAGGCCATTGACTGACGCCGGTCAGCCTGTGGGGAAGGAAGTCCACCACTGACTTCAGGCCAGCTGGTCCACAAAGTCCTCTGGGGCTTTCGTCCTCCTTCACTCCCAGACTAACCTGTTTAACCAGAGCTGGAGCTGTTTTCTTCTGGGCCTCTGTAGTGTTCTGCTTGCGCCCTTCATGTCGGTCACGGGGCGTCATGGGGCGTGGGAAACAGCTGGTGACCTTCTTAGACTGTGGGGAAGAGGAAAAATTAGGCAAGGGGACTTTCAGGGCTATGTGAACCTTTTATAAGTTAACCTCTCCAACTTTCCCCCTAAATGCTGAGACAAACCTGGGCAGAGGGCTAGACAGAACAAGACACAGAGGAGTCACTATCGCTCACCTCGGGGGTGCCAGGGCCCTGGTGGGGCTCTGAGGAGACCCGTTTGCGCTGCTGCCGGGTGGTGATGCCAGCACCCTCAGCTATCTGAACTGGCTGCATGCTGGCTCGGCGCAGGGTTTCCCGTGGATCACCAGTTTTCATCTCCTCATCTGTGATGGCGACCAGGCTCAGGGAAGGCTGTATGGGGTGAAGAGATCGGTGGACTACAGCCAGGGCTACCTCAGCACTCTCCTACTGGCCCGACACTTGGAGCTGCTGGATCCTACCTCAAAAGGCCTCCCTTTCTGTTGTCCTCTACCCCTACAGCGGGGACACATGGCCATGAGAAGGGCAGCTCCAAGCAGACTCCTACCCGCCCAGTAATTTCACTCCTGAGCAGGCACTAGTACACAGGCTGGGTCAACAGGCAGCACTGGAAGTGGGAGTGCCAAGGAGGGAGGAGTCAGCCAATGTGGATAGGCCCTGCTCAGAAGACCCCAGGCTCACCCTGGACTCCAGGGGATAGCAGGTCTTCAGGTGTGGGGGGCATACTCGATTGCGCTGCTGCAATTCTGCAATGCGATTCCAGTCATCCAGCTGCTCCGGCTCATCCTGGCAAGTGCCCATGTAGAAGCTATTCCTTCCTGTGAAGGGCAGGGGTTTTAGAAGTGAGGACTAGAAGCAGCAGGTCACCCACTGGCCTTGCTGCCACCACTCCCTTCCACCTTCCCCATGGACTTCAAGCCCAGTACACCAGAGTGCTGCTCTGATTCAGTGCTGCAGGTACAGGGGCACCAAAACCCACTGTTCTTTCCCTGCAAAGGTCAAAACAGGTCACATGCAGAGATTGTGACTACACCTTATTCACCGGCAAAAACTTTGGGCCCCAAATCAAGAGAAACTAATTGAGGGCCAGGAATTGCTACACAGAGGGGTCCCTGGGTCCAGCCCAACCCTTCCAGCTGTCCATCACCACCTGAGAAGGGGCATAAAGGATTCCCCAAAGCAGCCAAGCTGTCAGTATCATGCTAGAAATCCTAGTGCCTCATGTGAGAATCCCTGGTTCACCCTAGCTGAGATTTAACATCAGCCTGATGGCCCCAGCATGGCCCCCCAGATAGACAGGCAAAGCCTGGAGGCTGCAGGGAACAGAGATGGTGCTGGAAGGTAGCAAGGAGCCCAGCCCTGGATTTTCAAAACCACCTTGTTTCTTGTGCCAGGATCTAGCCTAATTCTAGCTTAATGTTGGGGTACGTTAAGTCCCCACAGTCCCCTCACCTGGAGGGGCCCCACTGGACACCCCCGCCTGGGAGCGGCGAGCAGAGCTGCGAGTGGTGGGCCGGTAGCCAGGCAGGCTGAGCAGAGCTGAGTTGCCATCATCAGGAGAACCCAAGCGGGCTAGAGACTGGGTAGAGGAGGTAGCTCGCAGGCTGGCCTGGGACGCAGGGGCAGACTGCGTGCTATAGAAAGATGAGTTGGCACTGTCCGGCTCCTCCACATCTAACTTCTGGAAGAGAGAACGGATCTTTTACAGTGGGATGGGGGCTCTGACCCTCTATTAAGAAGTCCCCCATTACCCCTCCCCTGAAGCCCCTCAGATCTCATGGTGTGCCTGCATGTGTTCCCACACTGCTTTGCAAGGGTTCTTAGCTAGCACATCACTAAGAAACTACTGCCAGAATCCCTCACCAGAAGCTTCCAATGGCACTGACCATCTATAGCTTCTCCAACTTCTTACCAGCAGGGAGGACCACTGTGTGCAGGGTCTTGCACCAAAGACATCTCCTCCCCAACTACCTCCTTGGGCTATGGAAACAAGGGCAAAAGCCCAAAAGCAGGCAGTCCACTGGGCAGCCACAAAGATACAGGGTGTGGTGGGAGGCACAGGATGGGTGCTACACAGGGAAAGGGCCTTAAAGAGGGCATAAGTAACCCATGTCCCTTCACAACATCCTAGTCTTCCCATTTGTAAAATATGGGTGGTAATCCCAGCCTGCTTGCTGCCTTCTGAGGCTGTCTGAGGACCCAAGGAGAGATGCCCACTGCTGGCCTCTGTCACTGCAGGAAATCCCTCCTGCCCCCTCCCAGCAGCCTGACCTTGGTCATGGTGATGTTGATGATTTGTGTGGTACGCCGACGAGCAGAGCGGGTCTTACGGCCAGAGTCCAGGAAGACATCCCCTAGGGAGTCCAGGCTGCTCTCCAGGGGGGCCTGACCCCGAGCAGGGATGGGTGTGAAGTAGAGACTCTCCAAGGATTCTACCTTGTGGGGTAAGCGCTGGGAGATGGGTGAGGCTGGCTCTCCAGGGACACTGGTACCATCTGGCTGAGTACGAGGCAGCTTGCTGTGGAAGGAAACCTGCTGAGGTGAGATTCTTGGGGCCACAAGACATTTTATCTAACCCTTTGCTCCAAAGTATCTGTTTCTTTGGCATACTGTCTATCCCTACCTCTTCCCTCTCCTGCTCCATTCTCATATCTGTCCCAGTTCTGCCTGTTCTCCTCTCACCGATAACGACTGAGAGGCAGCAGATACCCTTTAAGCCCCAGGGTCACTTATTATAGAAGATAATAATGGAACCTACCTCAGAGGATTGTTGAGGGACAAATGAATTAATATTTTTCAAGTGCTTATAATACCATCTGGTGCATAAGTATAAGTGTTTTTAATAAACTAACAAATACGTAAATATATTCATGAACGTATAAATAATGTATGTCTAATCACATCCTCTACACTGGCTATCGGAATACTCTTTCTAAGATGCTAATCTGACCATATGTTCTTCAACTTAAATCCCTTCGGAGTGTCCTCAATGCCCTTAAGATCAGGTCCGCATGCCAGCCTCCTTCACCTGAGAGTCCATCTGGCCCTCCTGAACCCTCCCCACCCTCATTCTTATCAAGCCTTCCCAGCCTTGCTCACATTGTTCTCCTTTGTCCACCTAGCACACACACCTATGTATTTTCTTTAAAGACTCAGAGCAGTAGCAACAGCCTCCATGAAGTCTTTTCTGACCACTCACTTCTTTTACTCCCACTGTCCCCTCTATAGGCATCTGGCATAACACCTATAATACTTTATTTTTCTTTATTCTCTTCTAAGAATAAGCTCCCAGAGAGCCAAGGGACCACATCTTATTTATCTCACCAGCCCCAGTGCCCAGGATGCAATCTAATGCATATTAGGCACTCAATGAATTAATAGACTTAGGGAAGAAGGGTCCTCCTGACCTGGTCATAGGAAGTGGGGTCCCCTCGTCACAGCTCAGGTCCAGGCTGTCAATGCTCAAGTCCATCTGGGGCTTAGTCTGGGGTTCCCGGCTCTTTAAGGCATCAGTTGCCACTTGGAACTTGCCCAAGTCTCGAAGCTGCTGGTCAGCATGGGCAACCTGGGAAGGAGGGCCAGAAGAGTGAGAAAAGTCTGAACAAGAGGGCACAGAGGTCTAATGTGACAGGGGTAAGGGGTCTGGCCAGCAAGGAGCTTACCTGGGCCTCCAGGCTGCGCACCTGGGCAGTAAGGTGGCGGCAGGTCTGTTCGGCCTCCTTGGTCTTCAGCCCAGCCTGTTGCAGCTCACGACCCAGCCGCTCAGCTTCAGCCCGCAGCTCCTTGTTTTCCTTCTGCAACTGTTCTAGGCCCTGCAGCTGCTCCTGCAGCTCTTGGTTCTGCTGCTTCTTGGCATCATAGTGGGTCTTGGCTTTTTCCATCTGTGTGGGCAGAGGAGCAGGAAGACCAGGTGTGGCAGAGGTAGGAGGGCAGGAGGAAGGGCAGGGTGAGCCAGGATGGGGCTCCTCACCTGCAACTTGTAGTGCTCAGCTGCCTGCTCCTTCTGTCTCAACTGGGCCTGCAGCTCATTGAGCTGGGCCTGAAGGCGTTGGGCCTCCAGCTGACTCTCACTGCCCTGGGCCTGGAAAGCATGAGGAGAACAAGGTCTGTCAGGGAAGCTGGTCTGGCTGCTCCACTCAAACCCACTGACTTGCTGTAGTCCCTGCACAGGAATTCTCTCACAATACTTTAAAGAAAAAAAAATCACCACTTCCTCCCTCCCAAACACACATTCCTCCCAACTGCAGCCTATCAAAACACCACGCACCTTTTAAGATCCAAACTCTGGAAGCTTTCCCTGACCAGCTCATGCCATTGTGCTCTCTGACAGTTCTGACAGCTGCTAGCCTTGCCACCCTTGAGACCAGGCACAGACTGTCTCCTTCTCTTTTCATGAGAATACTGTCTATCTCCCCAAGGAGGAAGGGAAACTGAGTTTCAGGGAACAGCTGGATGCAAAATACGGAGCTAGACATGTGAGCTATCTGAGAATACAGGAACTCATTTTCCTCAAGATCACTCATTATCCCCATTTTAGAGATTTAAGCAAACTGACCAGGGTCAAAGTGACTAAATAGCAGAATAAGAGCTGACCTTGGTTCACCTGACTCCAAAGATGGTGTGGGCTCCTATCCAGACCACAGGCTCCTTAGGAGCAGGGACTCTCTGCACACCTGATTCCCTGTATACCTGCACTGCCTTGCACAGTGCTTAGCCTGTTGATGCTGGACAGGGCCATCCTGCCCTTGCCTCTCCTACATCTAACATGGCAGGCGCCTAAAAGAAGCATAGTAACATCTGTTTATCACCTAATCACGATGTGGTATGGCCTGTATGAAAGGGAAACAAGATTCTGAGCTCCTGCCAGCTCCTGGGACCCACCAGGGCTGTGGCAAGTTGCAAGGCCAATGATGCCCATTTCCTTTGTCCCTGACAAAGAAGCCTGACCATGAAGCCTAAAACTGCAAAAGCAAGTATTAAACAAAAGGAGGGAACATCACTGAAAACATTAAGAATATTACTGAGTTGCATTAAACTATTTAATGCCATCAACACTCACCCTGCACCCAAACTATCTAGATCAGCACTGTCTGATATATCTTTGTGATGATGGAAATGTTCTGTATCTGTGCTGATATGGGAGCCACTAGCCACACATAGCTATTGAGTATGTGAAATACGGTATTGTGACTGAATATTTTATTTTATTTTATTTAAATTTAAATAGCCACACTTGGCTAGTGGATATTGCACTGGACAGTGGTGAGCTAGTGGGATGGGACCTGCTCCAGTCTACCCTCGGGCTTCCAGATGGCACAGGCAGGTTGGCTAAGGTTGCCAGGCATCCAGGGTGCCCCACCTCTGCCCCATCACCCACTGCAGCCTGAGGGCACACATAGCACCTCCTCTTCCAATCCTCACTGGGAGGTAGGACAGAGATCAGGCCCACTCCCCACCTGCCCCACCTTCAGCTTCTGCTGCTGTGCCTTGCTGGCTTGGTCATGGTCAGCTAGCTTCTTACTCAGGTCTTCCACCTGGGGTAGGGGGAGGGAAAAGGAAAAGTAAAAATCTCAGAAAGCCTTCCCCTGGATGTCCAAATTATGGCATTCCCCCTAGAAGAGGAAACTCAAGCCCTTTCTCTGGCCTCCAATTAGGGAGTAGACTGCTGCCCAGGCTGGATGACATGACCTGAGTGAGGCAACCCAACCCACCACTGCTGCCAGAGCCACCTGTCCACCCTCACCTCTACCCCCAAGCCAACAAAGACCCCTGTGGCTGCTAGAATCAGCTGAATTTAATGGAGAACTGACACCTCATCACCACCCTGCTGCTGCCACCACTCCCAGCCCAAACCTTCCCAGGTCAGGGGTGAGTAGAGGGGATCTTGTCTAGCACTCTAGCAGACATACTCCATGAATACCTCCCTCCCAGAAACTGTCAGAACAGAACCCTACAGATGCTCAGACCTCTTCCCAGCACGCACAGGCTGTTAGGGGCTGGTGCTAGCAGTGTGGCCACTGTGGTTAGCACTGGGGGAACAGACTGCTGGAAGACATGAGAAGGGGCAGCACACATCTTCAAAGCCCACCCAATTCCCACAAAGAAGAACAAAGGGAGGCAGGAAATGAGAGGAAATGTAACAGCCACAAGCACCCCCGGGGCCTCCAGGCATTGAGGGAACTCAAGCACAACCAGGCAAAAGGAGAGGCAAAGGCTCCATTGCTAACTGTTTGCTATTCAATCTGATTGTCCCCCATCATTTCAGCCCTTTGGAAGAGGAGAGGAAGGCCCAATTCCTCAGCAAGCCCGAGAGGCTGGGTAGGAGGGGTAGGTAGAGAAAAGGTACTCTCACTGAAAACGAGGTTCGTAGCCTTGGTGTCTAAGGCAACATGTCGACAACCTTGTGACTGCCGCTGCCTGGCAGGGACCCTCCTTCTCCTCTGCCTGAGGATGGGCAGGCATCCTCAGGTCAAAACCCTCCCTAACCTGTGAGGGGTGCCTTGCATGTCACCTTTAAGGCTTCAATAAATCCATATTCTCTGTGGGAAAAGAGGAGGAAACATGACTTGGAGGTTCTAGAACCCTGGGGGCTGAGTCTGTTATTGGTTCAGAAATGGGAAAGATGAAGCCCCTCCTACCCCTCCTCCCTAACAAGCAGATGAGAGAAAGTGCAGAAGGGTGGGGAGGCCGACCTGGGATGGGTGGGATGAGGCCCGAGAGCAGGCCCAGCACACCGCACGCCTGGGCAGCCCGGGCCTGGATTCCATGGCTTCACCCTGCCCCCTTCACAAACAGTTCACAACGAGAGCTGGCGGAGGCAAGCTGCAGCCGGGGTCATGCACCGAGACTGGTCACCGCTTAAGCAGCCAGCATTTAGCAAGGACCCCAGGCATTACCTGCTTAGTTTGCTCTCTCTGAAATAGCTCTAGCTGCTCCACCTGTGCATGGGGAGGAGCAACAGAGACAGAGTGAGATGGGGGCCAAAGAGGCACCAGCCTTGCTGCCAGGCTGACCTCACTGAGGCTCTGAGACTTGCCCCCAAGGAACTAGACATCTAGTAATTTTTAAAATACCAATCTGGCTTATTCTAGCCCCCATAACACTATGGTGAGCTGATGGCCTTCACAACTTGACTCTCCAGGGGTAGCACCTTCAGGGGAGGGGAGGCTACTGGTATTTTTAAGACAATAGGGGGCAAGGGATTCGAACTCTCTTCTCCTCTGCCACCTGGTGAGTGAGGGTAGGTCCTTAACTAACTCAAAGCAAGACACTATTCAGTAATATGGGAGCCAAATGTCCTGGAATGCAGAGGGAACAATGTGCCGCCCTCTCAAGATCTGGATCTTTCGGGGGTGTAGTTGAGCTGGGCACCTTACCTGGGCAGTGAGTTTCTGCCTCTCTTCCTGGAACCGTTGCCTCTCCTCCAGGACCTTGACCTTGGCACCCTCATACTTGGCAGTCATCACCTCCAGCTCCTGAGCAGTGCTCTGTGCTTCCTGCCGCATCTCAGCCAGATGAGTCTCAGCATCAGCACGCACAGCTGCCAACTCCTGGCCATATTTCTCCCGGGCCTGGTCCAGCTCCACTTCCAGAAATTGCCGGCCAAGGTTGGCCCGCTCTCCCAGGCCCCGGTTCTCCTCTGCCAGCAGGCCATGAGCCTTCTTCAGCAAGCTCAGCTGTTCTGCATAGCTGGCCTTCTCTGCCCGCAGCTGCTGGGCTGCCCGCTCCTGCTCTGCTACCTTCTGCCGCAAGGGCACAAGCTCCCCAAGCTCCCTCTGCGCCCGCAACAGCTCAGCCCGCAGCCCACCAGCTGCCTGCTTACTCTGCTCCAGCTCCTCACGAAGGCGTTTCTCAGCAGCTGCCTGTTCGGCCTGCAGCTGCTGGCAGAGGTGCTTGACAGGCAGCAGCTCACTCACCAGGGCCTGTGTGCTCGTGTGCTCGAGCTGCAGGGCAGAGAGGGCCTGCTCCTTCTGGAAGAACTTCTCCTGCCATGCCTTCAACTCTTGGCCCAGCTCCTCCGCGCGCTCTGCCTGTGAGGCCAGCTCCTGCCGCAGGTTCTCTGAAGCCAACCGCTGTTTCTCCGCTTCCTCCCGGAGAGTCTGGACCTCTTCCCGCAGAGCAGAGCTGCACTCCGCTGCTCTGGCGCTGCTGCTGGCAGTTTCTGCCTGGAGCAGGCGCAGCCTCTCTTCCAGCTTTTGGCTCTTCTCTGACTCGGCTATAATCAGCTGCTTCAACTCTTTGCTCTCACCCTCCTTCTCCAAGACCTGGCGGTTCAGGATGGACACCTCCTCCTCCAGGCTGCTGATGAGGCTGTTTTTTCTCTCAGACTCCTGCTGGCCCCGGGCCACCTGGGCCTTCCACTCATCCTCAGCCTTGCTGTGTTCTTGGGCCTTGGCTCGGAGGGTGGCCAACTCCCCCTGGACTGAGCCTAAGGCCTCCTGATTGTGCCCTAGCGCCTGGATCTTCTCCTCTAACTGGCCCCTCAAAGTCTCCAGAGCACTGTTTTGCTCAGCTTGGGAGGCCCGCTCACACTCTAGGCTGCGCTCCAGTCTGGAGGCCTTCTCCTGATGCTCCTGGCACTGCTGCCCCAGCTTGCTCACCTCTGCCCGCAGAGCTTCCAGCTCACAGTCCAATGCCTCTGTCTTTCCAGTAGCCTCAGGCTGAGCATCTTCTCCACTGGCCATGCCTGGAGACTGCTGGCACTCCTCCTTCTTAGCCAGTTGTTCCTTCAGTTGCTCCACTGTTCTCTGAAGCTCCCTCAGCTCTGTTCTCTGGGCTGCCTCCTGACCATGAAGCTTGGCCAGCTCCTGGTCCCTCTCTTCCTTTTCCATCAGGGCATGGGCCAGCGCCTCTTGCAGGGAAGCGAACTCCACACGCTGTTCGTTGAGGGCATTCTGCAGCCGCATCTCAAGCTCTGCCTTGGCCGCCTTCTCCAGGGCAAGGTCTGCTTGGGCCCGGCCCCGCTCCTGGGTCAGCCGTGCCACCTCCCTCTCCTGCTGCCCACGTTCCTCCTGCTGCTGCCCCTGGCTCTCTATTAGCGCAGCCCGCAGCCTCTCCAGCTCACTGCCCATCTGCTCTGTCTGACGCTCCATGGCCTGCAGTGCTGACTGCGTGCTGCAGAACTGGTGTCCCTGCTGCTCTTCCACCCACTCAGACTCTCTGTCTCCTGCCCTTGGATGCTCCTTGTGCAGCTCATGGGAAGCTGTTTCCTCCTGCTCTCCTGCCTTGCGCACCAAGGCCTCGAGGCAGACCACCTCCTTGCTGGTGGCAGCCATCTTCTCCTGAAGCACAGAGAGGTCATCTGCAAGCTTCTGGGCCCTGACCTCCTTCTCCTGAACCTGCTGGAGGGCTCTAGCCAGGCTGGCATGGAGCTGAGCTACCTCATTCTGCTGCCGGCTTATCTGGAGCTCACTGTGAGCCTCTATCCCTGTCACTTTCTCCTTTGTCTCCTGCAGTTCTTGGCGGGCCTTCTCGCATTCCTCTTTCAGAGCAATTAGCTGTTCCTCAAACATGGCACCATACTGCGCCTCCTCTTGCTGGCTATCCTCATACCGCTCACGCCAGGTAGCTATCTCCTTAACGAGCTGCTCACACTCACTCTCCCCCCTGCGCCGGGAGGCGATGGCCTCTGCCAGCTCCCGCCGCAGCGCTTCAATCTCAGCATGATGAGTGTCCCCAAGCTGCTTTAATTGGGCCTCCAGCCCATTGCGCTCAATTGTCTTTTCTTCTAACTCCTTCTGTTCCTGCTTACATCGCTCCTCCAGTCTCCGGGTCTCTGATTCTAGCTCAGAGATACAACGCTGCTGCTCCTCCAGGGCTTCTGTGGCCCGGCGCTTCTCCTCTTCAAGGCTGCCCTTGGTGATCTTCAAAGACTCCTCAAGGGCTTGGAGCTGTTCCTGGAGATGACCCTTCTCCTGGGCCACTCTTTCTCTCTCAGCTGCTTTTTGCTGCTCAGACCTCAGCTGGGTCTTCAGCTCTGCCACCTGAGCCTGAGCCTCATGCTGCTCCTGGTGGGCTCTCTCAATGCAAGCATGGAGTTCCTCCACCTTTTGGCTCACTTCTGCCTTTTCCCGCTGGGCCTGTGTCACTGAGGTCTGGGCACTGTCCCGGGCTTCATTAGCAGCCTGAAGTTCCTGTTGCAGACTCTCCAGCTTGGCATTCTTCTCCTTCTCCAATGCCTCCAGCTTCTGGAGAGCTGTATCTCTCTCCCTTAAGAAAACCTCTCCCTCCTTGGCAGCAGTGGCCAGTTGCTGGGCATGGTCTTGTCTAGTTGCCTCCTGTTCCTTTGCTGCCTCTTCCAATTGCTGCTCCTTCTGCTTCAGTTTGCTGCTCAACTGCTCCACCTGGTGGCGGAGGCCCTGGGAGGCCTGCTTATGCTGTTGGAGGGTCTCGGCTAGCTTGGCCTTCTCCTTTTCAACCTGCTGCTTCAAGCCAGCCAGTTCTTGATCCTGCTGCTGGAGGGTGGCATTGAGTGTGTTGAGCTCAGAGGTCAGACTAGCCACCTGGGCAGTCAAGTGGGCCTTCTGAGCCTGGGAGGCCTGCTCTAGTTCTTCCTTGGCCTGGCTGAGGTTGGAAATGGAGCTCTGCAGTTCGGCAACCAGGCCAGCCAGCTGCTGCTTTTCTTCTTCAAAGTGATCCCGCTCAGCAAGCAGCTTGGTTTCCCGTTGGCCCTGCGCAGTCTCCAGTTCCTCTACCCTGGCTTGGAGCTGGGCATTGTTTGTAGCAAGAGTGGCTGCCTCTTGCTTCAGGGATTCCAGCTGGTGGGATAAAAAGACAAACAGAGATTAGAATGACTCCTCAGTCACTATGGCCCCTCTGAGAATTGAGAGCTGGGAACCGGAACACACTGAACGTGTGTCCATGCCAACCCCAGCACACAGGGCTAACTGGTTGCTCCTGTGTATTCCTACCTGCAAGACATCACCTAGTACCTCGCCCTTCTCCTGGGGCGGGTTCTCCTGCAGCTGGGCCAAATGTTCTTCCTTCTGTGAAAGTTTCCCCTGAAGTATTTCATTCTTCTCTTCCAGGCATTTCTGGGAGTAAGCAAGAGACTCGTAAAGAGAAAGGTAGAAGAGCTGCTGGATTATACTACAGAGGTCCTTGTGTACATCAACAAAACTATGATCTTGTTACCAACACTTCTTTTGCTCTGGCCTAGGAGACTCCCAGAAACCATGGACCTGGGACAGTGGGGGATCTGACTTTCTAGCCCTAGTCCCAAGACTGAAGTAAGTTACAACATGAAGTGCTTACTTCTCCAAGGCCTCAATTTACTTCTAATTTCCTTACTGTATATCCCTTCTTGAACAAGTTTTGGCTCCCAGATTATCCAAACAACCAACTGCTTTAAAATATCCCCCGCCTGTCTAGGCATCAACAGCAGCAGCAGCACCCAGGCCCAGGCCCACTCCCCAGCCACTGTTCACTAAGCACCCACTACAGGCCAGGCACTGTGCTTGGGTATGTCTCTGAATTTCTAATCTGTATAATAGACTTGGGAGACAGCTATTATTATCCCTCTTTTACACAGCAAGAAACTGAAGCTCAGCTAAGTTTTTTACTTATTGTTACTAAGTGGCGGAGTTGGATTCTGGGTGATAACAACAATAGTAAGAGCAGCTAATTCACTGAGCACTTACTTTGTACCACACAGTGTGTTAAGCACTTACCTGCATTCTCTTACAATAATTGATGAGGCAGCTATTCTTATCATTCCCATGAAAGGAAAAGATGCTCAGGATGCTTAGCAAGACTAAGACCACACCTTGTAAATAAGAGTCAGGACTCAAATGTAGGCATATGGACTTAAGCCCACAAACTCTCCACTGCAGTCCACTATTAAACCTTGAAACCAAGTCAGCTTAGTTCCCAAAGGCCCAAAAGAATAGAGTGGATGACTGAATTCAGCTTTGAACATGTAGTCAACATTGTGGCTCTGACTCCTCAGAGGAGAACGTTACCTTGTCTTGCAGGGCTGTGCTGAGCTCCTTCTCAAGATGGGCCTGTTTCTCCACCCACTCCCTAGTGGCCTTGCTGTGCTCCTCTGTCAATTCATCAAGGGCACCCTGTAGTTGCTGCAAGTGACTAGTAAACTCTCGCAGCTGAGGCAAACAAATGGAAATCAGTCACCCAGGGTCAAAACTGTCAACACCACTGCTGGCCCATCCCCTAGCCTCCAGGGATTGAACACCTCCAGCTGTCCTTCCCACCCCTATTTTGAGAAAACACATCAAAATTTAGGGCCATAACCCAGTACCATGGCAGCAGCCAATTATGGGACAAGAAAAGGGGCAAAGTATGCAGGTGCCTGGGGAAACTGACGCATACAACAGGTGGTGGGACATTCTTTTCAACCCTCTCTTGGGCAGCTTTCCTGACCACCTCAGTCAGTCCTAAGGGGCTTCCATGCATGGACCAGGCCTCCCATCACTCACCTTAAAGGCAAGGTCCCCATTCTCCTCAGAGAGCTGGTTAATCTTGCGATCCATCTGGCTCTTCTCTGTCTTCAGGTCCTGGCACTGCTTCAGAGTTTCATGCAGCCGTATGGTGAGGCTGCGAGGAAGGGGAGCAGTGAGAAGACAGTGGGGCCCCACCAATGGTTGCGGGGAGCAGGCGGGAGCCAGGAAGGCAGCAGGGAGCACTATACCTCTCATTCTTGCCACGTAGCTCCTCAAGCTCCCTGGGTTCCAGCGGGCTGGCTGCTTGTTTCTCATGCAGTAGAGCCAAGCGGTCAATGCGCTGCTGCATCATGGCTATCTGTGCATCTGCCCCAGCAGAGGGAAGAGCAGAGGAGAGTCACCACAGAACTAAGGGGAGGGGCAGGAGGGAGTGGGGCAGGGAGGATGTCGTGCTTATAAGGATAGAACCCAACTCAGAGGAGGTCAGCCTGATAAAGAAGCAGCAGAAGGGAAAACATGAGAGGTTAAGGGGACATTCCCCAAGCCTGGTACTTCTCTGGATGCAATTCCCAAACACTGCCCATTCACAACCACCTGCCTATGTGCCAGTCACCTACCCTTCTCAGTGAGGAGTTTGCGGTTCTCAGCCAACTCCAGCTCTAGCTCATCCCGATTATTTCTCTCATCTGCAAGCTGCTTCTTCAGCCGCCTCATCTGGAATTGTGGGGTCTGCAGGATGTCACCCATGGGGGAGGCTGGAGAACCTGACAGGAAGCTGAGGAAGGAGACAGCTCAAAAGCCATGGTCAGAGCCTGAAATCTGACGCCTGAAGCAACCAGCAATAGCCAGGGTAAGGCAGAAAGGTCTCTAGACATGGACACTGGCTGGGAATTCCAAGCAAATGGGTTCTGTTTGTAGGGCTACTTCATGCCTCATGACAGGACCTTGAGAAAACTTTCTTTTCCCTTCTCCAGCCCTTAAGTTCTTTGTCCAATTAAAAAAAAAAAAAGTGATGAATTCTCCTTGTCTCTGCAGAGCTGCACTAAGAGAAGGGACAGCAGCATGGTCTCCATGGAGGAAAGGTATTCCATAAGTGGAAGAATAGCCTTTGAGGGAGGCCTTCTGCCCAAAACAGATCCCAACCGATTGTCCCAATTAGTACTAGGTCAGGTGAGGAAATCCCAGATCTAAGAATACTCATATCATTCCCTGATGATGCCAGAGGCTGTTCAACAGCTTAGCCTCTGGAATGCAGGGATATGAGGATGGGATATTGAGGCCCCACGTCAGAAGAAGTAGCCCAACACATACTTGTTCCCACTGGAAGAGGAGGCAACCTTCTGTAGCTCTAGGAAGTGGACCTCCCTCTTGGCCTGGTGGCTGGGTGGAGAGAGCTCTTCAGAGATGATTCTGGAACATGTAGAAGGGACAGGAGCTGAGGAGAAGAAGCAGACAGACCTTAGAGAGGTTACCAAAGGGTGAACAGATTTGCACTGCTATGCAATTTAAGAATTCGCCTTGGTGAGAGTGAATCCAGAGACACTTACCTGTCCACTATGCAGGGCAGCTATGGGCAGAACCTAAAACTTGGTGTCTGGTTATCCAGAGGTCAACATTCCTAAGCAAAATCAAGTGATGGGCTTCCATTTCCACTGATCATCAGTGTTCAAACAGAGCACTGTGGAGTGAGGATGTCCCCCATGCTCAGGAACAGAACCAAGTGTTCTTGCTTTTCCCTGCAGCGAACAGTGCAGAGGCCGCCTGGGGCCCTGAGCCAAGATGTCTCAGTCCCTAATGACCTCTCATTCAGAGCCACTGGCCTCCTGTCAGAAGTCTTCCCTTCTGAAATCTCACACAGCCAACACAACATGCCTTTTTTTTTTCTTACCCTTCTCTTCCCCTGGTTTCCGTGACCACTTTCATGTGGTTCTCCCACCCTTCTCATCACCCATTCTTAGACACCCTCATTTGCTCCTCCCTCCTCCTCCACCCACCCTCTAAATGTTTGGTGGTTCTCCAGAGTTACGATGGGGCCTTGTTGTCTGTGCCACAGCTTCAGTGGCCATCCACACACTGTCTTTCAAACCCATCTTCTGTCCCAGAGCCCCTCTCCTGCATTATAGACACATTTTCAAAATCTCCACCTGAAATTCATGCTTATGAGCAATGTGAATTGAAGGAACCTCAGATTCAATGGCTACAAGAGACTTCGCCTAGACCTACCTCTTACATTTGTACCAACATTAGATGATGTTAGTTGACATCTTAATTGAATGACAGGCAGAGCTTTCACTCTATCTGTTGTACTTCCAGCCAAGATACATCTATTTGGTATCTCTGTTTTAGCACTTACATTCCTTATCATGCTTACTGTTGATGAATCTGCCTTCCCACCTAGAACATGAGCTTCACAAGGGTAGAAACCATGTTTTTCAGACCTTTTCTAAGCCTAGAGTAATGTTTGCTTGAAAACAAAAACAAAAAAACGTCAGGGTTGGGGGCAGAGAGAAGGTTTGTGATCAAGGACAACCTAACAGCAGGTATGATCAGTTAAAAATCACTGGCTTGGATATGACTCCCGGGGATGAATCTGGACCCGGCATCGTGGGACTGAGTGTATCTTCTTGAACAAAAGGGGGATGCAAAATGAGACGAAATAGAGTCGGTGGCTGAGAGATCTCAAATGGAGTCGAGAGGTCACTCTGGTGGACATTCTTATGCACTATACAGATAACACCTCTTAGGTTTTAATGTGTTGCAATGGCT
>PVKY010003156.1:0-22658 GCA_004027775.1 Bradypus variegatus | reverse complement strand
TTGTTATTTCTTCTTGTTGAATTGCCCCTTTTATTAGTATGTAGTGGCCTTCTTTGTCTCTTATAACATCCTTGCATTTAAAGTCTATTTTATCTGAGATTAATATTGCTAATCCTGCTTTCTTTTGGCTGTAGCTTGCATGAAATATTTTTTTCCCATCCTTTCACTTTTAATTTCTTTGTGTCCCTGTGTCTAAGATGAGTCTCTTGTATGCAACATATTGATGGTTCATATTTTTTGATCCATTCTGCCAATCTATATCTTTTAATTAGGGAGTTTAATCTCTTTACATTCTATGTTATTACTGTGAAGGCATTTCTTGAATCAGCCCTCCTATCCTTTGGGTTATGCTTGTCAGATACATTTTTTCCCTCCCTCTCTTATTGTTATTTAATGAACCAATACTGAATCTCTTTAGTACTGAACCTTTCTCCATGTCTCTCTCTCCTTTCTTTGTTTCTCTGTTGGTAGGGCTCTCTTTAATATCTCAAGTAGGGCAGGTCTCTTGTTAGCAAACTCTCTCAGCATTCCTTTGTCTGTGAAAAATTTAAGTTCTCCCTCAAATTTGAAGGAGAGCTTTGTTGGATAAAGATTTCTTGGTTGGCAATTTTTCTCTCTCAGAATTTTAAATATGTCATGCCACTGCCTTCTCGCCTCCATGGTGGCTGCTGAGTAGTCACTCCTTAGTCTTATGCTGTTTCCATTGTATGTGGTGAATTGCTTTTCTCTTGCTGCTTTCAGAACTCGCTCCTTCTCTTCAGTATTTGACAGTCTGATCAGAATATGTCTTGGAGTGGGTTTATTTGGATTTATTCTATTTGGAGTTTGCTGGGCATTTATGATTTGTGTATTTATGTTGTGTAAAAGGTTTGGGAAGTCTTCCCCAACAATTTCTTTGAATACTCTTTCTAGACCTTTACCCTTCTCTTCCCCTTCTGGAACACCAATGAGTCTAATATTTGGATGTTTTATATCATCTATCATATCCCTGAGGTCCATTTCGATTTTTTAAAATTTCTTTCCACCATTCTTTCGTTCTTTCATTTTTCCGTTCTGTCATCCTTGAGGTCGCTGATTCACTGTTCAGCTTCCTCTAGTCTTGTACTATGAGTATCCAGAATCTTTTTAATTTGGTCGACAGTTTCTTTTATTTCCATAAGATGATCTATTTTTTTTTATTTACCCTTGCCAGTGGTTTTTCATCAAGCACTGATCTGCTTGTTACAATGAGGTTATTTTCTAGATGGGATTTGCATCTACAATCAGTTGGTTGCATCTACAATCAACAAAGTAGACTGCACTCAGCAATGTGGAGTGTCTCCTCATCCAATCAGGTAGAGGTCCTAAAAGCCAGAACTGAGGATTTCAGAGGTCAGAAGAATTCAGACTCAACCTCAGCACTGGCTCCTGCTGGAATTTCCAGCCAGGCAGGGTACCCTGGGGAATTCAGATAAAGGACTTCAATATCACCTTTATCAGAGTTTACATCTTGCAGCCTGCCCTACAAACTCTGGACTCACCAGCCCCCATGAGCACATGAGCCCATCCTCTATAATAAATCTCTTTATATGTGTATGCATGTTGTGTGTGTGTGTGTGTGTGTGTGTGTGTGTGTGTGTGTCTGCCTATCCTGTTGGTTCCACTTCTCTGGAGAACCTGAAGAGATGAGAAGAACTGGTAAAGTTGAAAAATGTTGAAGATGTGCGCTGAGGTTATGGAGATGGGGAGGAGAGGGTGGGCCGGGACATCAGGTTGGGGGTCACTGCATTCCTGGGCTCCATGAGTGACAAGGGACACCAGTTTCCTGAGACTTGTTCAGGGTATGGGAGTTTGAGGGGCCAAGGGAGGGGGCATTAGGATAGGGGTGCCCTTCTAGAAGACAGCATCCACTGGGTCTGGTATGCGGGAAGAGGACTCCCCAAAAAGACTAAGTCCTGGAACAAGTTTCCTTGACTCTCTCAGAAGCCAGTACCAGAGCAGGGGCAGAAGGGAGCTCTTCATTGAGCACCTGGCCAGGTTCATTTCAGGTCCACACACATCTATCTAACAACCCCCAAGAAAAAGACCCCAGACCTCAGACGGAAACTCCAGGGTCTCCGTGACACAGGGACCATGTCCATTTGTTCACTTTGCATCTGCAAGCATCAGGTGGGGGCGGGTGGGGGGACAATGAGCAGGGAGCACCTATGAGGCAGACAGAAGCCCAGAAAGTTTAGGGCTGCTCGAAAGGAACAAGTGATTTTTAGAGTGGAACAATCCTTGATTCTGATGGTTTTCCACCCTGGCTGCACATGAAACTCACCTGGAAAGCTTTTAAAAAAAAAAAGTGTGCAGTCCTGACACCCAGAGACTCTGATTTAATGAGTCAGGGTGAGGCACTGGCATGGATAGTTTTTCAAAGCTCCCCAGGTGATTCTAGCACACAAGGACCAACAATCCTAGATCTAGATGACCTCTGCTTTTCAAATGAGATCCAAAGAGACTGTGGTGGGAGGGAGAGGGGGCTGCAGTCCCAGCAGTGCAAGGAGCATGGGGGAAGGGGGAGCACACAGGGATCACCAAGGAGCGAATGGCACGTGTGGTGGGTTGAACTGTGTACCCCAGCTGGGACACAGTCTGGGTCTTAGTCCTCATTCTGGTGGGTGTGGACGTGTTGTAGGAACGATCTCTTGAAGATCACTCAGTTACCGTGTGGCCCCACTGTATCAGGTTGGGCCTCAATTTGGATGACTGGAGGCCTTTATAAGCAGAGTAAAATTCCTACATAGAGAGAGAAAGCCAGAGAAGAAGCCACAAGTCAACAGAACCTGGAGGAGAAAAGAGGAGAGGCCGCCATGTGCACGGCCATGTGAGGGAAGATCCAAGGATTCAAGGATCCAAGGAGCACCAGCAGCCAGCCCCAGAATGACACAGTCTTCAGGGAAAAAGCCTCACCTTGCTAACGATGGCCTCGAGTCTGGACGTCCCCTAGCCTCAAACCCATGAGCCAATAAATTTCCATTGTTAAGGCAACCCAATGAAAGCTGTTTGTTTTAGTAGCTAGGAAACTAAGACATCAAGACATTAGCCTTTGGAGGAGAGAGGAGACCCGAGAGCTATCAGCGGTCCCAGGAACAAAGAGATCCCAGCACACATATTTTTGGGAGATCTCCCCATTTCAGGGGCTCATGGGGCTTTTAAACCTTCAAAGAAAATCCTCTCAAATGGAAGGCCAGGCCTGCTTGCTTCCCAGCCAGGGCAAGAATGACCCAAGAGGCCCTCACTTACACCCCACCCCCCATGGTCACTACAGATGGAGATGCAACCTGCAGAGTCAGCGAAAGGCCTGGGGACCCCAGGGGAGCAGGGAGAGGTTGCTCTGCTCTGGCTGGGCCTCTCTGATATTCCCCAGCAAGCCCTCCAGGCTGGACCTCCTGGCCACAGCTCACCAGGTCCAGAAAGTGAGAACTGCAGCCAAAGTGCCCCAACGAAGGGTGCCCCCAGGGACAGCCTGCCAGCTCAGCATCCTACTCCTGACTTCCAGAGCCTCCTGGGGGTTCTTAGGAGGCCGCAGGACTTAAGTTTCCTGCCGTGGACTCGCCCCGACCTCACTACGGGAGCTATGTGGTCTCAGAGCCCTCCAGAGGGGAAGGGAAGGGGACTATGCCATTGCCCAGGGCGTGGGAGAAGCTGGCATGGCTTTCTGTGGCTAGCATGTGTGGCAACCGTATGGTCAGCAGTTATGGGGGGGCTACCTCATCTCAGGCTGTGAGCTTCTGTCAGATGGAGCTCTGTGCTGTCAGCATGCATGTGTCATTCGTCTCTGCTGACTCAGTACACACATAGAACAGCCTCACGCCAGACACAAAGAAGCACAGGATGTGGCAGCTGCGCTCAACAAGTCCATATTCTAGCAAAGGAGATCAGCATGGTATAGGGAAGCAGGCCCCTGCTGGAGGGGACATACAGGGCACTAGGGAAGAAGGGGTCAAAGCCAGTGAGGGATGCATAGGAGTTTTCCAGGAGGTGAAGGGCATTCCTGGCACATGAAACAGCATGCACAGAGGCAGGAATGTATAACGTCCACGAAATTGCATGGCTTGCTCATGGACTTAGTGAGGGAAGAATGAGCTGGAGTCAGGGAGCAAGGGCCAGAGGACGAAAGCAGGCTCTGAGCCTGTGACCAGGTCATCAGGGACAGGGTGAGTGATGTGGAGAAACAACACCGAAAGCCAGACTTCTAAGGACTGAAGAGATGTGATCGGGCCTGCATTTGGAGAGACGCTTCCTATGGAGGCAGAATGATTATTTATTCATTAAAAGCGAATCAAAGATTCTGATTGGGGTGATACAGAAGTCTTGCTAACACATGGTGGTGTTGGTAGCACAACACTGTGAATGTAATTATATGCCACTGTACTGTACGCTTGAAAGCAGTTAAATGGCCTGATTTTATGTAATATATGTTAACACAATAAAAAAAAAAAAAGAGTCATACTATGGCCAGAAATAAAGACAAACAAGATGCAGCACTCTCAAGGAGGTCGGAGTCTTGTAGAGAAGAGGCCCAAACAGACCACTTAAAAATGGGGTGAATGCACTTCATTCATTCATTCATTCATTCATTCATCCAGCAAATATTTTTTGAAAGTCCATGTGCCAGATGCTATTCCAGGCAAAGGGGATTTAGCATGAATGCAACAAATGAAATCCCTGCACATGTGAAGTGTTCCGGTTTGCTAATGCTGCCAGAATGCAAAACACCAGAAATGGATATAAAAGTGGGTTTATTTGGTTACACAGTCACAGTCTGAAGGCCATAAAGTGTCCAAGGTAACACATCAGCAATCAGGTACCTTCACTGGAGGATGGCCAGTGGCATCCAGAAAACCTCTGTTAGCTGGGAAGGCACATGGCTGGTGTCTGCTTGCTCCCAGGTTGCATTTCAAAATGGCGTCCTCCAAAATGTCTCTGTAAGCTGCTCTGAGTTCCTTCTGTTTATCAGCTCTTTCACATGGCTCTAGTGATTTAATTAAGACCCACCCTGAATGGGTGGGGCCACACCACCACGGAAATAATCTAATCAAAGGTATTACCCACGGTTGGGTAGGTCACATCTCCATAAAAAAATCTAATCCAAAGGTTCCAACCTAATCAATATTAATACATCTGCCCAAACAAGACTGCATTAAAGAATATGTCATTTTGGAGGACACAATACATCCAAACTGGCACACAGTTCAGTGACATATAATTACATTCACAGTGTTGTGCTATCAACGCCACCACCTGTTAGTCGGGATTTTAAATAGGGTGGCCGCAGAAGCCTCACGAGTAGTTGCCGTGTGAGTAAGGACTTTAAAGGGGGAGAGCATTCCTGGACAGGAAATAGCCAGTGCAAAGGTCTTGGGGCTGGCATGCACCTGGCATGTTGGCAGAGGAGCAAAGAGGCCACAGAGAATTAGGGACGGAAGAGGGGCACCCAACCAGGCTCTGAGCAGAGGGAGGGCCAAGAAAACTCCCTGGTTGAGGTGAGCTTAGCTGAACTCTTAAAGAGAAAATAAAAAGCTCAAGGCTGTAACATAACCAGGCCACAAGGCTCTTGACAGGTAAGTGGCACCATTACACCACCAGGCCTTAAAAACTGGAGCTGGGGAGGCCCTGGAGGAAGGGAAGATGATGGGCCAAGAAGAGCTGGCACCTGAGAGGAGACCAGCGGGGAAGGGGAGGCGGAAACCCACCAGAGAAGCAGTGAAGCCAAGTGATCTGCCAGATCTGAGTGATCCATCAGTGCATGAAGAAGGTGAGCCATCTGGGGTGCCCTGGGGTCTCTCAAGTCCAAGAGATGCCAAGGAACAAGGTGGGGAGTCCCAAGTGGAGCAGGTCTCAGGGAAGCAGCCAGTGGGACAGGCTGCCCAGGAGGCAGCTGGCCACACACTGTGGGCTTTGGGGGGACATCCAAGCAAAGTCATAAACTCCCAGAAGATGGGCATAAATTGCCCACCCGCTCCCCAATCATCTGTGTCAGGAAAGGAGGGTGAGGAGAGCACACATCTGATGACAATGTCTACATGTGTGTGAGGCCAAGGCCCCTGGCCACCTCCGAGTCTGCAGCGTGATGACCACCATGTAGCTGGGATTCAGGCATGCACAGAGCCGACCAGTGGTGGGCAGAGCTGGGAGGAAACCCACATCACTCCTGCCCCAAAACTTCTTCCCACCCCCCGCCGTCCCCTCCTGCCTCAAGGAAGTGAGGAATCCGAGCCTGTGGGCTCACCCACACCAATAGGTGGAGGGCAGGTGGCACCAGTCGGACCCGGAGGTCACCGGACTCCCATCGCGGTGTCCAGGCAAGCCCCGGCAGCTTCTGGCACAGCGACGTAACTTCCGGGGGACCCTGAGCCCACAACCAATAAGCAAAACTGATGCCCAGGAATCTGGGTCCCCAGAGCAGGCCTGGACACAACTGCTGGGCAGGCGGAGTCACAACTCTTTAGTAGGACCGAGAATTCCCGTGTTTCACCCACCCTAAGATGCACACGACAGTCGCCTGCACAAAGCCTGCAGAGCGGGAGACAGCGGCTGGAAGACTGGGAACCAACAGTGAAGCGTAATTTCAAAAAATTGCTTCCTGCACGCTCTAGAAGGCTCTGAGGTCGACGGCAGGAAAACACAAGTACTGGCGGCTCACCGTCCAACAGAGATTCAGTGGGGGTCAGATGCTGAGCATAACGTGCTTTTGAGGATTCCTTATTTCACTTGCATTTGCCTTTTAATATATGTTCCTCGGAATGCTGGGTCTTGAAGCGACCTTTTCCTCCCAGAGAGGAAAAGCGATTAGGTAAATGAAAATAACCAGTGGGCCGCTGTGCTCGGGCCAGAAGCAGACCTGGAAACTCACAGCCGAGCATTCTTTCCACTCCACCAGACGGCTCAGCGCCTCCCCTTTGCTTCTGCGTCTGCTCTCCGCTCCTCCTGGACCCAGCTCTCTGGGGCCTTTGGGGTGAAGTACGTTTTAATGAGGCTGAACGAGGCCCGGGCCCCCCGACCTCTCGGGAGCTCTATGAGGAGCCAGCTTTGGACACAGCCTCTGACGGGCCCACTTGTAAACCCAGCTCCATGCTGGCTTGGGCGTTTTTCAATTTCCTCAGGTCTGAGTTCTGCAAAGATGTAATTTGGGGTGTTAAGCTCAGCCCTCTCTTTTTGCTGGGCTCGGTAATGAAAGCAGTCATTGCATCGGATGGGGTTTCAGCTGCAAGGGACGTGGCGGTCACAGAATTGTGCAAGCAGAGTGGTGCAGGACTTGTTGGGGTTGGCGGAGCTGGAGCCGGGGATGGGGACATGGGCCCCGTGGGTCCATATTAAATTCTCTTTCTTCTGTTCCCCACCCCCTCAGGTAAGTGGCTAATGGGCATTTTGCTAAGCTCCAGGGACTAATTCTTTCTGCTCATAGGGCCTGAAAATCCCAGGGAGATTCTGATTTGGGGTTAGGTGAAGTCTAGCCCAGGCACAGGGCTGGGAGGGGGAGTATTACGGGGCCCCACCGTGGGACGGGTGGCCGTACACCAAATGGGCCAGGGGTGCCAAGGACCCTCGGTGTTCCCTCCTCCCAAGATCTGAATCCAAAAAAAACATTCAAGTACAATCTCAAGGTTTAGAAGGAGAACATTAGTCCCCAGGGAGCCGTCTGAGGTGATGGGGGCATGTGGGGGTGCATGGGGGACAAGGAGGGGACTGCGGGCCAAGGGTGGCCAGAAGAAGCCCCCCCCATCCTGTCCCTCCCGCTGGCTGCCTGAGTCCGGCAGGGTGATCACCAGTAGCGGCATCTCCATCGCTACTTCACTGGCAACCAGCTCTGGCAGGAGCGGCCTGCAGAGGTGGGGGAAGCCTGGGATACCTTTGGATAAACTTGAGCATTCTCTTCCTGAATCTCAGAATTAACTCCACCCCCAGTGTTCTGGTTTGCTAATGCTGCCGTTTTGCAAAACACCAGAAATGGATTGGCTTTTATAAAGGTGGTTTATTTGGTCACAAAGTTACAGTCCTCAGGCCATAAAGTGTCCAAAGTAAGGCAGCAACCATAAAGTACCTTCACTTGAAAAAGGCCATTGGTATCTGGAAAACCTGTTAGCTGGGAAGGCATGTGGCTGGCATCTGCTTGTTCCCACGTTGCATTTCAAAATAGCCTTCTCCAAAATATCAGCAAAAGTCTGCTTTCAATACCCGTCTTCAAAATGTCTCTCAGCTGCAGCTGCTCTGAGTCTGGGCCTGTGTGGCTCTTTCTAAAGTACGCCAGTGATCTAATAAAGACCCACCCTGAATGGATGGGGCAACAGCTTCATGGAAATTATCCAGTGAAAGGTCTCGCCCACAGTTGATTGAGTCACATCTCCATGGAAACGCTGAACCAATAGGTTCCAACCTAATCAACACTAATACGTCTGCCCCCACAAGAGTGCATCAAGGAACATGGCATTTTGGGGGACATGATATATTCAGATTGGCACACCTGGGCACTCATGACCTTGGCCGTGGCCCGTGTTTCCTCAGGAGGGTCCATGGTTCACAGGGTCAAGGCACAGAAGTCCAAGGTAGCCGCACCCGGCCTCTCCAGCATGCCGAGGGGTGTCCTGCTCCCTTCGGCATCTGCCACCCTTCCAAGTGCTCCACTCTGCAGCCTGCACTGGGCCCCCACCCCAACACAGGCCCTAAGCCTCCCCTAATGTGCCACAAAGAGGGAATGCAGAAGGCACTGCTTTCATCCTTCCTGGTGAGACCTGTGTCCTCTGAGTTCCCCCCCGTGCTCTGGAGTTACACAAACGCCTGAGGAGGACTATGGGGCCATTTGTCTCTTTCCGTTTCCTCCACAGCCATCCTCCAAGTTCTGGAGACGCTACCTCCAAAATGGATCCCAAACAGGCCCACCTCTCTCCACCACGCCTTCCAGGCCCCAGCCTCTGTCCTGGCTCAGCCTGCCACTCCCAGACTCCCACCCCGGACCCCCACAGCCCCTTCTCCACAGAATGGCCACGTGACTTTACAGAACTCAAACGGGATACCTGGCGGTAGTTAAGACAGGAAACTAGTTAAAAGAGACTAAAGAGATCATGAGAGTTAAATGCACTACATGATCCTGGATTGGATCTAATAACGGAGGAGCCAAAACTCAAAAGGATATTATTGGGACAAATGGAAAACTCAATGTAGACGGTGTGCTTTATATCAAGGTTAAATTTCTTAAACTTGATAATTGTGCCTAATGTGGTTATGTAAGTGAATATCTTTGTTTTTAGGAAATATATGTGGAATTATCAAGTGGTAAAGGATGATGCATGCAAACTCTCAAATGTTAGAGACAGAAAGAGAGAGACGGAAAAAGGAAGGGGGTAGGGAAAAAGGGAGAAAGGAGGCAAAATGTTCACATTTGGTAAATCTGGGTATTTCTGAGCAGGAGGTATATTGGACTTTCTATTATTTTTGTACTATGTTTTCAACTTTCCTGTATGTTTGAAATTATTTCAAAATAAAAAGGTTTTTGCTTCTTAAGTCTGGCTAAGGGAATGTCATCATCGAGACCTGTAGTTGACAGCCCGGAGTTTAAGACCCAACGCTGCCACACAGTAGTCAGGTGACAGTGGCGAGTCTCAGACTCTCAGTGCTTCCGTTTCCTCCCTGGTTAACAGGTATTAAATGAGAGAACCAAAACAAAACTTGCACAGCACCATGTCACTCCTCTGCATCACACATGCCCTCCCCAGCTCCCCTCTGCACCTGGAGTCAAACCCACATCCCGTGTCTTCCCTGGCCCGAGCTGGCCACTGCCTCCATTTCAGATCCCACCTCCCCACCCCCGGCTTCCCTTCACCCCCAGGGCTCCACCACCAAGACCTTCTCTGGGCCTTTCTCCAGGGTGGACACTGGGAAGCTGCAACCCGCCATCAGCTCCATCCTGCCTCCCCACTGCCTCGTTAGTCAAACCCCTCCCCAGTGTGCCCACTTCTCTCTCAGGCCAGAGTTGGTCCCACCCTGTTCCCCTCTGACCCCAGGCCTCCCCCCAGTCATCACAGCCTAACTCCAAGCCCTCCTCCCACCAGGGACCCTTCCCCAGAAGTTCCAGCCCTGCCACACCTCAGCTGGAGAATCGTGGGCAAGTTAAACCCCTTGCCCTTTGGGGTTCTCACATGGAAGGTGGACAGAACACCTCACTTAAGGGCTTTGTGAAGGTTAAATCAGAGAATGTGATAAAGAACCCCGTGTAACAAGTGATGATGACAATTTGCATGAGTTAACCCTGCTGTGATACAGCCTGCTCGGCAGAAGGCTGCATGACAATGAACACAACCAGGGGCCCGGGGCCCATGGGGAGCTGCCAGGACGCACAATCACAAGGACGACGACAAATGCGAACACACAGTGTGTACCAGGCTCTGTAAAACACAGGCATATACTAACTCATTTAATCCTCGCAGCAACCCTAGGAAGCTTCATCCCCATTTTACAGATGGGGAAACTCAGGCACAGGGAAGTCAAGTCATTTGTCCAAGTTTCACAGTCGTGGCAGACTCGGGGTTCAAACCAATGCACTCAGGTCCCAGGGTCTGCGTGTTCAACCCCTCGATTCCACTGCTGCACACAGCAGGGCCCGTGGACTGAGGGCATGTGCTGAGGAGCACCTGGCTGGCTGGCCTGCTTCTTTCCTTCTTTCCTTCCTCCCTCCCTTCCTTTCTTCCTTTCTTCCTCTCTATTGTAGGAAATATATATAACATAAAACTTGTCATTTTAATCATCTGTAAGGGTATCATGCAGCGGCATTAGTTACATTCACAATATTGTTCATCCATCACCAAAGCTTTTCCACCACGGCAAACAGAAACTCTGTACCCATTAGGCATCAGCTCCCCATTCCCAGATCCCTCGGCCCCTGGTAACCTCTAATCTACTCTCCGTCTCTATGAATTTGCGTGTTCTGGATATCTCACGTAAGTGCAATCACACACTCTTTGTCCTTCTGTGTCTGGCTTCTTGCACTCGACACACTGTTTTCAAGGTTTGCCCCCACTGTGGCAGGTATGAGGACCTTATTCCTTTCATGGCTGAATGGAAGCAGGTTTCTTTTAACTCCCCACAGCATCTACCACCATTCAGGGCACAGCGCAGGGAGGTGCTCAGAAAATTAAACCGGGATCCATGAATGGGCAGCGCGGGCAGGAATTCCAGTTCCTCGTCTTGGCTACCAGGTGCCAGCATTGCCGTCGGAGAAGAAAGCATCACCCAGTGTGATCTCTGTGTGGCCCGCGACCCCCAGGAGGGTCTGCAGGGACCACCCAGCAGGTTCCCACCCCCTGCCCTCGAGGTTGGCATCCTCCACCCCACGTCTACCCTGAAGCCCCCACCTCGGGAAGCAACACACAAAAAAACAAGGCTCATGGCTGGCACACCCAATTATGGAAGAAACACGTCAAGGATTCGGAGAGCATGAGTCAGCAGAGGGGGTGGGGGGGGACACGACACAGGCCGACCCCTCCTGGGCCACGGGGCAAGGGTCAGCGTCGGGCGACAAGTTCAAGGTGGCTGTGCAGACCTGATCATGCCCTGGATCAAAGGATGCGGTCACCATCCTTGAAGAAAAGCTTTAAAAATATCAATTATTTACTCTCACAAGGATGGACTAAGGGAAGGGCATCATAAGTCTATTTCAAACACTTGGTGCGGTGTATTAGAGATCCTTTATTTTACCGTTCGTGAGCCTCCTGGGGTCTTAAAAGGTGTCATGAGACCACAAGACTCAAAACAGTATGAACTGGCATAAGAGAGGAAATGCCATCACATAGAAAGTCCAAAAAAGACCCATTTATATGGTAAAGGGTGGAGAAAATGACAGTTGGGTAATAAATGGTACTGGGGCAACTGGCTGTTTGATAAAAATACTAGCTCTTCTCTTCCTTTATACCTTCATCAAGATATTTCAGACAGATTAAAAGCTTAAAAGTAAAAAAAAAATGAAACTGTAAAAATGACTTTCTAAAGCACACGAGGCTTCCACCTGTAAGTAAATAATCTCACGATCGAGAAGGCCTTTCCAAAGGATGACACCCAAAAGCAAAAACTGTAAAATATATATCTAGATACGTAACAATTTAAAAACTTTCATATGTCAGAAAGCACCATACAGTCTAAAAATCAACAGCCACCTGGGAGAAATATTTCTAAGAACAAGGATGGACAAAGGTTAATCTCCATAATATACAAAAAGTTCATTAAAACAAATGAACTCTTAAGAGACAAGTGTATAAATGCCCAAAACAAGTAATTTACAACATAGTTGCCAAAGACACTATGCAAATTAAAACACTCTTTGTTTTTCGAGTTGTCCAAATTCTTTTACAGTAATTAATACCCAAAACACATGAAGAAATGGGGAAACAAGCACTCTGCACGCTGCAAATTGGTATGATTTTCAGGAGAGCATACTGCAGTATGTATCCAATGTCTTAATAATGTGTTTACATAAATTCCAAAATGTATTTTCATAGAACATTTAAGAATGACCCAAATATCTAGCTTAAAAGGATACTCAGCACAACAAAGCTTAGAGTGAAAAAAATCTGGAAACCACCCAAAGGCCCAAATTTAAATGCCCGATTAAATTAACTGAATCATGGTACAGCCACAGAATGCAACATTCTGGCACCACACAAAATTGGGAATTAGAAGAGACCATTTAATAGCATGGAATGGCAACAATACATTAAGCAAAAAGTAGCAAGACTGCAAATCATAAAAACTTGCCCCCAGGCAAAGATCTACAAGGTGACAAATTCTAGGGCTTTACTATAGTCACTTCTGGATGGTGGGATTAGCTGGGACTTACATTTTCTTATATTTTTTCCTAATCCATATTTTCTAATTCTTCTACAAGGAAGAAGCAGGCATTGCCTCTCTAACATGAAAAATTGAGACAATAAAAACAGTTTAACCAGAAGCGAAAATACAACCCAACTCTATCCTGTGTCCAATGCCTTCCTAGACTCACCTCCTGAGTCAAAATCCACAGCCACTCCCCAACCCCAGAGCCTCCAATCCAAGTCACCTTTCACCAGGTATAACCAAAGTTTGCAGGGGGACTTCAGCATGATAGGGGTAGGTGGGTGGGAGGGATGTTGCTGAGAAAAAAAATAAGAAATTTTTAAAAAATGAAATTCTGAAGCAAACTCCCTAGAACCTGAAAGCACACAGACGGAGAAAGAGAATATTCCCTGTGCACTGAGCAGATCGTATTCCAGCTTTCCTATATGAAGAGGGGCACTGACAAATTGGATGAGGCAAGGTCTGGAAACGGGCAGAGAGAGACTGATTGGAGGAAGTAGATGCAATCACCTGGGGAAGATAAGCTTGGGATGGGGGGTGCATATTGGGGAAAGGGAAGTGCACCTTTCCCAGAGCATCCAGGGAGCAGGGACTGGGAACTGGTTACTGACCAGAACTGCTACCCTGGGGGGAGTGGGGAGTGGGGTGCTTGGTGAGGGGTCTGACCAGCTGGGGGATGCTGCAGACCCCATTCCTGTGTGGGGAGGGGGGATGGATAGGTCACAGGCACACAAAGAGAGGGGGCAGCAGGGCCTCCCCGGGGCCCACGTGCATGAGCACAAATTATCACCGTGCCGGAATAATCATCGACTTCAGCATGCAGAGAAATACCTAGAGACCCCAGAGAGAAAACGAGTGCTTGAGCCGAGTGGGGGAAACCGTAGAGGAAGCACGCTTTGAGCAGGCACAGATCAGCAGAGAAGACGGGGGAGGAAATCGAAAATAGGAAGAGGTACAATTGCCAGATATTAAATTGCAAGAAGGAAAAATTGACAACCCCTGCAACAGCGCAAGGGGATGAAACACCGGCAGGGGAAGTGCTAGTTCTTGCTAGAAACCAGGAAAAGCCACCAGGAAGCTGGACCTGAATACAAATGGCTCCTAGGAAAAGACAGAGAAGCAGTCCTTTAGGAGGAAAAGGGGTTTTGTCACTACTGGGCACTCTCATTAACAAGCTGGCCACAGGGAGCAAGTTCATTCTATGACTAGCCCATCCCTCGCGGGGATTTAAATTATGACACCCAGCTTGGCACCCACGTGGCCATCTGGTCCACCTGCTTCTCCTCTGTCCTTGCAGCACGTGGCTGGGGCACTGCTGCCTGCACTGAAATTCAGCAAACCCTACCTCTTTGTCCCACCGCTCAGGATAACATGTACCTGTTGGTTTCATGCTCAAGGTCCTTGATACATTTTCTCTTTTGAGGCTCAGAGCTCATCTCCAGGGAGAGCAGAGTAAAGACGTACCTGAGTTTGGAGGTCACACCAAAGCTGAGTTCAATTATCACCAAGAGCTTAATTTTCTCTTGGAATAACCTGAGTATTTTGAGTAAAGAAAAAAATGAAAAGGAAAGCTTAGAGCCCAGCAGCTGCTACAAAGCAACAGGGAATGATGGACGTGTGAGTGAATGCAAATGAGGGGCTGAGAAGTCAGTGGAAGGGGGATGGGGCAGAACTCGGGGCGTCTGGATTGGCACCCCTCAGCACTGCGTGCATAGGCCAGTGCTCCCGTCAGCAGCCTCTTGGGGGTGCTCGAGAATGAACAGAATCCAAATACCAAGCAGAAATGAAGTCGTCGCTAAAGACAGCCAGTGTGGGTGGCCAGGAGTGCCCTGCCACAGGGGCTGTGGAAAAAACAAACTAGAAAGAGCCACGTGGGAGTCTGGCCTGTGGTTGGGTGGCAAAAGTTCTAGCCTCTTCCCCAATGGAGGAATATTTGAAGAAAAATATAGAGAAAATGTGAAGCCAATCAGTTCCTCATGCTTGGCCATTTTTTCAAATTCCCTGAATCCTTGGCATGGGGAGGTGAGAAGCCTGGCATCCCAGGCCCCGGGGACTCCCCTAACAGCAGCACACAGCCTGTGCGGGGTGTACCTTCTATGCCTTAGAAGAACTAACTTATTTAAAAATGGGCAAAGGACTTGAATCAACATATCTCAAAAAATGATATACAAAGGGCCAACAGGTTTGTGAAAAGATGCACAACATCATTAGCCATCAGGGAAATGCAAATCAAAACCACAATGAGATACCACTTCACACCCACTACCGTGACTAGGGTAAAAAAGACAAGTAATAACAAGTGTTGGTGAAGACTTGGAGAAACTGAAATACACACACACTGCTGGTGGTAGTGCAAAATGGTGCAGCTGCTTTGGAAAACAGTCTGGCAGTTCCTCAAAAGGTTAAACATAGAGTTACCATAGGGTTCAGCAAATCTGCTCCTAGGTATGTACCCAAGAGAAGTGAAAACATATGTGCACCCAAAAACATCCATATGAATGTTGGTAATGGCATCATTCTTATAGCCAAAGATAGAAACAATCAAGCATACGTCAAGTGATGAATGGATAAATGAATGTGGTATATTTGTACAATGGAATATTATGTGGCCATAAAAAAGAAAGAAATTCTGATACATGCTACAACATGGATGAACCTTGAAAACGTTATGCCGAGTGAAAGAAGCCAGTCACAAAAGGCCACATATCGCAAGATTCCATTTATGTGCAACGTCCAGAAAAAGCAAATCCACAGAAACAAAAAGTAAACTAGTGGCTGCCTAGGGCTGGGGAAGTTGGGGGGAAACAGAGAATCTCTGTGAATTTACTAAAAGCCACTGAATTTATACTTTAAATGGGCGAAATGTATGGTATGTGAATTATATTTCAATAAAGTTGCTTTCAACAAAATTACCAATTTAATCCTCACCTCCCTTTGAGATGGATATTACTAACCTTACCCCCTTTGACAGGTGAGCAAACGGGATCACAGACAGTGAGTTGCCCAAGGCAGTGTCCCCTCCAGCACTACCTGAAGCCACCCAGGGCTGTAAACGGGGCACCTGTTCCCCCTTGCTTCCAACACTGGGGGGCAGGGGGCAAATGGGGGGCGGAGTCCAGCATCTCTGCCCTGCCCAATGGGGGTCTTGGGCAAGGTGGCTCCCTTTCCCCTACTGCTGCCCACCCCAAAGGCTCTTCCACCCCTGCCCAGCCAAGGCCCCTCAAATGCACAGGCCTGATGGGCACAGGCCAAGGGCCCAGGGCTCCATCTGAGAACCGCCTGTCCTCATGCTCCTGAAATGACCCCTGCTGTCCCCCACCCCTTCTACCCCAAGCCCCAGCCTTCCCTCAAAGACAGTGTGCCCTTTGCCATCGGGCCTCCAGTTGGCAGCACAGCCCCTGCTGCCAGGAAGCTCCCCTTCCCGGCTCCTCATGACAATCTGCTTTTCATCCTCGCTGCCTCCCTGCTTGCCGCCCTGCTCCGCTTTCTCTCTATTCATGCACTGTTTCCTCAGACGCTGCATTTTTTCCTATAACATCATGTCTGATCCAGGCTTTCCTAAAAGCACCCTTTCACTCCTCGCGGCGTCTGCCCTCACCAGAGCAGCTCCCAGGCGGCAGGTCCCCTCCTCCGCCCAGTGGGGCCACCCTGTCCCTCGCCCACACCCCATTCAGGGAGTCACAATACACATTTTCATATCAAAAGCTACCCTGTGTATCTCGGCCACAAATCCCTCTCGAAAGCAGACAAGATATTCACAATTGATGAAAAATGAAATAAATGGGAAGTACTCAACAGTTAAAAATAGTTACGTCCCATCCCTGCATTTTTTTTTTAACTAGGAAAGTTGTAGGTCTACAGAAAAGTCATGCAAAAAATACAGGATTATATACAACCCTATTATTAACACCTGGCATTGGGGTGGTTATGTTTGTTACAATGAATGAAAGCACATTTTTATAATTGTACAATTAACCATAGTCTGTGATTTAATAGAGGGTTTACTGTTGTCTTATGGTGTTCCACAGACTTTTTTTTACTGCCACCCTTGGATTTTAACATACTGGAATATTCCCCTACTTTCTACTTCCTATCTCCCTTTAAAACAGTATGTTCTTATCACCTTTTGCAGGGAGGAAAAGGTATTTTTCTACAAGTTCTATGACAGTATTACAAATAAGACTGCAATGAGAGGTAACAAAGCTGAACTCGCTAGGCCATTTAAAGTGACAATGAGAAGGTGACAGATGGTAGCCTTTTCTGGCCCCAATTTTCAAGCCAAGACAAGCACTGTCTTCTTCAGCTTCACCATCTACAGAAAGGCCTGAGAGTCAAGCTTTGGCCATAAAATAAGAGGAATTGAGAGAGATGTGAAAAGAGAAAGGAACTCCACTACCACCACAGCCATCCCCTCATTGATTCACAGAATCAAAGGCTAGGAGAAACCCCAGATCACCCAGCTTTGACCTTCTAGAACAAAAGAACGGTGAGCCAGAGACCAGAGAGGTCAAGGCACTTGCCTAAGGCCACACAGCTAGTTGAGGGTTGGGTCAAACCAAGACTGTGACTTTCCAACCCCACCACCTTGGGGACTCTGCCACCTGCACTCCCCCTGCCTGTCCTTGCCAAAGGGCACCCACTCCTGCAGAGCCACCTGCTTCTGTGGACAAGGTCTGAACACTGCCAGCCTCTTCTCCAAGAACAAGAGGGCCCAAGTCTGCACCAAGGCACAGGTGACCCAACAAGGTGACGGGCCCCATGGATGGCTTTTTGGGTCCCAAAGAAGCTTCCGCAATCTGCCCCCTGGGAAGAAAGAAATGCAAAGAGGTTGAAGGAAGGGCTGTGTGGCCTGTCCGGGAACTTGCACCCCTAAGTCTGTGTTTGCATTGTTTATGGCAGGAAAATTCTCAAACTGTTCATAAAGAGAGTGACGTGAAGTTCTTCCTCCATAGCTCGGACATGTCAAGGAGCCGAGGACTGGCTGCTCTGAGGCAAATGGGATGGGCTGAGGCCAAGTCCTGGCCAGACTGCCCGGGGCACCCCAGAAACGCTCGGCCACAGACCTGGGGTCAGTCAGTGCACAGACCTCAGCCCCTGCCCACCATCTTCCTTCCTTCTGAGGTCGCCTGATTTTGTCCATAACCTGATTTATACATTAACTTTGGAGCACACAGATGGGAACACTTCTAGCATTAATGAAATGGTTCTCCAGATTTCAGAGGGATCTATCCAGCTCCAGGAACCATGTGTGGACAGGGCCACCGTCTCAGCCAGGGCCACGGCTTTCTTTTCCTGCCCCTGAAGGTCTAGAAGGAAAACATTTAAGCTGGTAGGTGGGAAGCTGGTTCAACCCTGGGAGGTGGGCTAAGCTGACCCCAGCACTGTGGATCCTCAGAGAACAACCTCAGAACTGCCTCCACTCCTACACTCTACCAAACATAAAAGGTTTTCTCAAAAGCCTGGCACACACTGAATCTCTCAAGTCCGGCCCACTGGAATGGATGAGCTCCAGCTCACGGGTCCCTCATTCTCCCACTTGTACTGTTACGAGCCGTGTTTCCCACCCTCAAGGCTGAGGCTGGATGGAGGACAGGAGGCTGTCCAGGCAGAGCTGACGAAAGGAGAAATGCAGAGAGCAGAGCTTTCTGCTCCGTGCCCACCGCTGATCCACGGGAAACACTGGCAGCTCACACAAGCCAACTACCAGGTTAGTTTCTAGGAAGCCAAAGCCTGCCCTGAGGTGGGTCACACTCTAAAGAGGGAGCAAGACACAAGCACAAATACGAACAGCCATTTGATAGACACTGCACCTCGGTTACGAACCAGGAGGCGGGAGAGAACCGAGCTGCAGGAGGTGTTTCCCAACAGTTCACACTGGTAATATCTTCTTTTCCCGTTTATCCCCACTTTAAATTTTTAACCCAAGTTATATAAATCATCAATACATTTTGGGGGGAAAAACGCATAGTCTATATGCATTAAATAGATTAAAACTCACTTTTATCCCACCCCTAAATACCTTAAAATAGTCACCCAGAGCTTTTACTAAGTAAGCATGTATCCAGTTTTTTAAAAGAGAAGTAAAAAATTTATCATACTGCTCACACTATTTTAAATTCTGCTTTTTCCCTCTCTTTTAAGTCAGTAAATAATACATAACATTTGAATGATTGCATCATACACATTTCATTGTATGGTTATATTAGAGTTCATTTAACTAATCTATCATTGGGCACGTTTTTTGCTGTTATAAACCACACCACCATGAACATCCTTGAACAAAATCTGCTCCTCACTGTGTGCTCCAGGGATTTAGTTCTGCAATTGAATTTTCAGTTTTCTTCTTTCCCTATATTCATCTCAGACTGTCCTTGACTACCAAATGTCTGCTTTGGTTCACAGATAACCTGTCTTCTTGCAAGTGGAGGGTGCCAATCTCCAGAGCTGCTCTCTTGGACCTTGCAGTAGTATAATCCTTTTCAGAGGTGGGCTCTTTCGGATACTTGTTCTGCAGTAGTTTTCCCATGGGTCCTGTTTGTAGGGCAGACTCCCCCCAGCTGCATGTGTATTAAGAGACAGAGCAGACTGCCCTTCCTCCATCACGTGGTACACCTCTGCACGGTTCTGTTGCCTGCTCAGCACCGTGGTAGGAGGGCAGGTGGATGGGCAGAGCTGCCAGGCTGCTTCCCGGGTTCCACCTGGCTTGTTCCTGCTCACTCAGGGGCACCTCTCCTTTAATTCCCAACTGCCAATTTCCTGGGACTCCAAATGGATTATAAGTGTGGGAAACTATAGAGTTTCTGGAAAGACAGCCCCTCCCAGAATGCCCTTCTCCTCCCCCGAGCCCTCCCACCCCCTCAGGCACACAGACTCCTGCTTTTACTCTAGCTGCTCTCTGGGATTTGCAGTTTTTGCCTAGGGTAGAGGGCTGAGTGGTGACCCTGAAAGATACAACTGAGTCCAAACCCACATTACCTGTGAATGTGATCTCATGTGCTAGAAGGGTCTTTGCAGATGCAATTAGAAACCTCAAATGAGATCACTCTGGGTTAGGATGTGTTTAGAAGAGACAGAAAAGGAGAAGGCACAGAGACACCTGAGAGGGAAGGTCCATGTGAGGACAGAGGCAGGAGACGGAGTGATGTGGCCACAAGCCAAGTGTGCTGGATGGAAGCTCTTTTGTGCCCCAGGAAAGGCCATGTTCTTTCAATCCATTCCTGTGGGTACAGACCTATTGTAGGTAGGATCTTTTGATTAGGGTGTTTCAATTGAGATGTGACCACCCCATTCAAAGTAGGTCTTAATCCTTTACTGGAGCCTTTTATGAGAGTTTGGAGAGAGAAACACCCAGAGAGCTCAGAGAGAGAAAAAGATCACAGAGGAGCTGAGAGAGAAAGCCACCAAACCCAGAAGCTAAACGTGGGATCGAAGGACAAGCAGACACCAGCCATGTGCCTTCCCATGTTTCAAAGGTGGCCCAGATGCCAGCACCCTTCTTCAGAGAGGGTATCTTCCTCTCGATGCCTTAATCTGAACATTTGCATGCCCTTAAACCTGTAAATACGTAAGCTAATAAATCCCCACTGTAAAAGCCAGCCCATTTCTGGTATTCTGCATCCTGGTAGCTTTAACAAACCAAAATACCAAGGAATGCCAAGAATTCCCCAACTGCCAGAAGCCAGGAGAGAGGCCTGGAATGGATTCTCCTCAGAGCCTCCAGAAGGAATCAAGATACAGGAGGTGGGGAGAAGGGGAAGGAATTCCACTCTTCCCACTTCAAGGGGAAGCTCCCGAAGGGATTTCAGGTTTTCTCACCAATGCAGACCCAGAGGTTCTGAGCCAGGTTGCATCTGGCGAGGAAGCATCATTCTGACAGGGTTCAAGCATTTAAACAAAGTAAAACAGGTCAAGGAATACAAAGGAAAGCAGGAAAAAAGAACAGCAACAGACTGGGGAAAAATATTGCCAGCACTTATAATAGACGAAGGATTCATATCCAGAATATATAAAACTCCAACCAACAAATAAGGAAAAGACAACCCAACAGAAAACATATACACATCCAAAGACTATGAATATGCATGTTACCAAAAAGGAAACCTGAATACCCAATAAACATATGAAAAGATGCTCAAACTCACCAATAATAGGCATATGCAAATTGAAACAATGCAAATACAAATTTAAACAACACACCCATCAGAGTGGCAAAAAATACACAAGACTGATAATACCAAGTGTGAGCAAGAATATGGCGAAATGAGAACTTCCACACAGAACTGGTGGAAACTAGTGCAATTACTTCAGGGGGCTATTTTGACAGTATCTAGTAAAGTAAGAAATGACTGAACAGTTTACCCTTCTTGGTGTCCAGCCTAGAGAAATCTCGTCCAGGACCTCAGAAGACACAGACAAGACTGCTTATTGTAGAAACGTTTGCAATTATTAAAAACTGGAGGCTGAATGCCCATCAATAGGAAATGGACAAATTATGGCTTGTTTATGCAACGGCATACCATATGACCTCGAAAATGAATAAAGTATGCATGCAACTATGTCGCAAAGTGGGTCCCTCTCAAAAACATGGCAAGTTGCAAAAGGATACATCTGGTAAGCAGCATTTGCATAAACTTATTAACCCATAAAGCAGCACTCTGTATTGTGCATGAATACATTCTAAGTTGTAAAAGCTGAAAAAATACAGAAAGATACCAACTGATGATACTATTTGCCTCTGGGAGGAAGGCAGGAGAATGGGACGAGTCAGGGGAACAAAAGGTACCTCAATTTTATCAGCAATGTCCTCGTATTTAGAAAAAATAAAGTTAAAAAACGACCTGGAAGAGAAAACGCATGAGCACATAATGATTATATAAAGGTGAATATCATAACTTCCTGGAGGGTGGGCAAATGAACTGTTCTGAGAATGCAGAAGACAGAGAATGATCAGCAGCCAACCTTGAGAAGGCTTCCTGGAGGAGGTGGCCCTGGAGCCTCGAAGGATGGATCCAAGAGATTTGGACATGGGCTTGGAAATGCAGGGCAGCCTCAGAGAGAAGAGAGGTAGGGGGAAAAGATGATTCTTTAAGAATACAGAGGAAGTATCAGAAGGACATGGCAGTACCAGGGGTGGGGGCTCCCAGGCCACCTGGATAGGACTAAGCTGCTGGGGCTTGAGTGAGGATTCAGGGTTTCCTAGACCCTGGGCACCAGGGTGGCAGAGATTGGTTTTTAACTACCTAGAGCTGAAGAGGACCAGGCTGTCGGGCAAAGGAAAACTCAATGGAGCACGCAGGAGTCATGAGCCTTTTCAGTCCTTCTCATTGTCTTACCTCCTTATCCCCCCTTCTTCTCTCTCCTTCCCCATTCCTGCTTTCCTTTCCCTTGCTCAGCCACCTTTTTCCTTTTTATTTCTCAAACTCTCTTTCCTCACTACCCTTGTCTCCTCCTTAGCTGGTCATAACATAAAAATGAAGTATGTTTTTTAGTCATCTCCTAAGTTTACGGAACAAAATTTTAAGTTCTCAAATTTCAGCAAAATAACAAACGAGTTGAACACTTCATGTCGATCTTTCAAAGCAAAACTACAGTGGACTGTCTGTTCAACACAGACAAATCCCAGCCTCTCTTCCCAGGCCCCCTTGCACCTAAGATTCTGTGTATGATTTGGGCTCTGCCAATTAGGCTTTTATGTGGAAGTGAATCAGTTGGGGGAGGGGGGAGCCAGGGAGTTGGACATGTGTCCACCAGGTGGACTGTGCTGGGGGAAGCATGCTTTCATCAAGGACGGCCGAGCATGGTTCTGGAGCTGG
>PVKY010003155.1:0-22661 GCA_004027775.1 Bradypus variegatus | reverse complement strand
TGTTTGAAACCTGACAAGAAGAGCCTGGGAAGTTCAACACAGCCTCCTCCCCTGGAGACTCAGCCCTGCCTCTGGCCTGGTCCCCACATCAGTACAATGGTTCTGACTCTATGGAGGCTCACTAAAGCTTTCCTTCCTGGAATATGCCTTGTGCTCAATGACACAGATGTTTTCTGTGCATGAGCCACCCCTTCTTATATGACTTATTTAAAGGATGAATAATATCTACATTAAAAATCAGGTCCTGGGGTGGGGGCTGGCCTCTTCCTACTGCCCACACTCCCTCCCAAGCACTGCATCCAGTCCTCTCCCCCTCTTCTTGCCAGATCAGTATGTACCCAAACCTCCTAGACCTCTCAGGCCACAAGCACCTCAACTCCACGTGCCAAAACCACAAACAATCCCTCTCCCATTCTCCCACCCCCCTGCCTAATTTCTATCCTCGATTGTTCCCTATCCTAGTTGCTGGTATCTGTGCCTAACCAGTTTCTCCAATTAGCCCTCCATCATCCTTAACTCTGCTTTTCTTCTCCCTTCCCCACCCATCCCCAAGTCCTGTGAAATGTATCTCCAAAATTACTTGGGCCTTTGCAACTGCCTCCCCCAATACCATCTCTTTCAGCTTCTCTCTCCTCCCATTATAAACTTTCTTCCAAAGACTGCCAAAGAACCTTCATGAAACACAGATCGGTGTATAGCAACTCCCTTCTTCATAACCACCTTCTGCAAAGTCAGGTCCAGTCTTCTTAGGAGAGCAGATGGGAATTCTCATCCTCATACTTTGAAGCAATCCATCTACACAGACTTATTCTTACCCTTTGCCTTTGTTCATGAAAAGATCCACCCTACCTCCCACCACCCCAAGCTCTGGTACCTGGCAGGCTGCTCTGCATCCTCTGAGGCACTACTCACACGTGAACCCATCCCTGCCCACTCTAAGCCACTCACCCAGGCTCCCATTGAACCTTCCACACAGTCCTAGCAAAGCATGTGCCATGCTGCTATATAGTCTGTCTAGTCACTAGGTGAGCCTCCTCCAGGGGAGCAACTGTGTCTTACTCATCTGTGGATCCCCAGAGCCAAGCTCATTCTTGGCGGAGAGCAGCGATCAGCGAATGTTTGCTGACTATGAAGGCTGCAAATAAAGCAGTGAGAGCTTGGAGGGGAAGACTATGTCTACAATATCAATGCACTTGGCTGAGAGAGGGTGGGCTTTTCCCAAGGAAAGCAGTGCCAGTCAACAAGAAGCAGCAAACAACACAACTGTGAGTAAACATACGGTTAGCTGTCCTTGCTAACCACATTTTCCAGTAGTTTTCTTCAGGTCCTGGACCAAGTGGCAACTTGCTTATTTGCAAGTCTCCAACCTATATTCCTCTAACTAGAGAGGGAACTAATTTAGACTCTTTTAATTATTACCCTGGGGTTCAGAAGGAAAAGGACAGCACAAAGCTGAAAGGGGGTACTGTCTGCTGAGGTGGCCAAGGCACATTCAGAGAAACAGAACATGACTGGCTGCCAACACCCAGTCTCCCCAGAAGACATTCCACAGCTGGAGCTAAGATGCATTAAATCCCAACCTCAGGATAGAGTAGCACTGGACACAGTTTAAACAAATAAAGTCATGGAAGAAAAATTAATGATAGTCTTTTTGTCATAACACAACTTCTGAAAAATTCACTGGAAGAAGGAAGTAAAGGGCAAAATAACTGAAATCAAATGAGGGAAGAATTGAACCATTCTAAAAATGCCACTCATTCTTAAGGGTTAATGATTACATGGGTTGATGATTTGTGCAGAGAAGAAAAGGGCAGGAAAGAAACTAGACACTAATAGGTATTCAGGGCTTGACTAAAATGTTCCTTCAGTTGACATAAACTTTAATGTTGAAAAAAGGATCCACACTTCCCATGACATCTATTTTTATAGCAACACAGCCCAGAGTTAGCCATATCACCTTTAATGACTTCAGATTCCAGAAAAATCATCCCTATGGTAACATTTCAAAATGGCCATCAAAGTTACCAGGCACCAACCAGCACATGACCGTTCTATCTGGTAGGGCCTTTGAGAACAAATCAAGTTATTTTCAAAATCCAGCTCATGATTCCACATTCCTAACAAAGCCTTGCTAGGACTTAGGCTAACAGGAGTGTTGACAAGTGTGAGCTCACAGAAGGAGCATCCAATGCACAGTAAGCACTCAAATATTCCCTATTATCACTGAATCAAGCTCTTTTATAACAAAAGGCTACCAGTAAATAAGTCACTAGTGATCATACTGATGTGAAGAAGTTAACATTCTTTAATTGTGTGTTTGTATGTTTTAAGGAAAAGTATGAGGAGAAACAGGAAGGTATAAAGTATAAAGTTTGCCAATTACTTTTGTTACTTCCATAACTTTAAGTTCTTTTACAAATTAGGAACGGATTTAAATCATCCAGGAAAGGAGATCTCAAACATTCAAAATGCTTACAGATGGACAATAAAATACATCCTGCTGCTACGAACACATACTCAAATTCCTCCCGTCTCTTCAAGTTGGTGGTAGCCATTAAGAAGTAAAACCCTAGCTCATCATTTTCATAAGGAAGTTGACCTCAAAGGCCGTTTCAACGTATACAAATACTTGGTATTCAGAGCCACACACACAAATTCAAAGCTAGAAAAGACCTTATTAAACTGCTTTTCAAAACCAGTTGTCACCCACTGGTAGCTCTCAAAATCAGTTTAATGCATCTCTTACCAGCACTAGAACAAAATAAGAAAATATTGTGTTACAGGTAGCAAGGGTGAGCACTGCTTCCTGTAAGAAGTGTTTGGGAAACTCTCATTTCAGTTATATACACATTTTCTCCTGGATCATGATGTAAATCTATGTCATCCTGTGGGTCTGGTCAAAATAACATGGCACAAGACCTTTGTTCCAAAGAACAAGAAGATGCCCAAGGACATCCCAGTTATGCCGTATTATACTCAGACACAGAATGTGGGTCCTCCTGGATCTTAAACATTCTTTCCTTGATGTAGTTTTGTCTTTCATCAATAGAACATTCATCACAAGATCTTGTCAGTGAATTGACAAATAACCATAATTTAAGAAACTGAAGGAAGCACCGAAACAAATTCTGCTTTTAACTGGGCTGGTAAACCAGATGCCCTTTAAACAGGCCCTTGTAGTTCCATGAATTTTTAAATATTGTGTCATGGATCTGCTGGAATGGGGTGTCATAAGCAAGAAGTGTGCTTCCCGACTGTTCCACAGGGGAAACCTCATGCAAGCCTGCCAAAGCACACTGCATTTTCAAGGCCATTTACCAAGGAAAGAGACACACACACACATACACACACAAGCACGCACGCACATCTCCCAAGAGCATTCTAGACCAAGGCAGGCTGGGGCATGGCAGCTGGCCTGTATGGGCAAGCCCCTACCAGGACCTACTGTTGTGCTCTTACGGAGGTTGAAGGCAATTTTCGGGCTTCTGTTCTTCAGAAAGTCCAGCTCTCACTGGGGAGGGCAGGGAAACACACAGCCAATGTCTCCAGGGAGCTGGGGCGTTTACTCAGACCCCACACAGGACAATCAGATGTGGAAAATTTGCTCTAAAAAATACATTAAGATGTTTCATTAAATGCAAAGAAGTATAATGAAGAAAACAGAAAATGGATCATAGCTCTATTGTCCAGATAACACCTGCTGACCTTTGAAAAGAATAAAAGCAACATAAGCACAGAGTCAGAAAATCCAAACAGTACAAAAAGAGTACAAGATGAGTCATGACGATCTCCCCGCACCTCCAGGCCCTTTCCAGAGAATTAAGTGCCTACTGCTTTCAGGAATTCCATCTGGAATGATTATATCAGCACTCACCAGCAGATATGCTACTTTTACATTAACCCTAAAGAACCACACTACGTACAATGATCTTGTACCTTTGTTCACTTAATTTATATCCATATACAATGATCAATTTTTTTAACAGTTGTACAGTGAGAATTCCACTCTTCAGGAATGTATAAAACAGAAGCAAATTCAATATGCAATATTTTGGGGGACCTACTTTGTAATCCTTTTATTCTTTAGCAACCAGGCCTATGGGAATAAAAAAATAATACTCAGCTGGTCTCTGAGAAATAGCTGTGTGCCGGGGTCTGTGCTAAGCACTTTGCACACATCACCTGTTTATTCCTCACAACCTTCGAAGGTGCTAGAATCTGTTTCACAGATGAGGAGGAGCCTTAGAAAGGTATCTAATATGCTCCACCAAAGTGTCCCAGCCAGGAGATAGAAGAGGGAAGATTTTAAGCCAAATCTGTCAGATTCTACTATTTCCCCTACTATAAAGAGCTTTTTTTGACATAGGATGAAGATGCTGGCTTCCCTAACCAGAAAAAAAGGAAGCCACTTAAAATGTTGCGGCAAAGAAAGGAAGATTTACTCCCCAGGGGCCTCACCCAACAGCTGGCTTTGGGGGAAAGGACAGAACCATCTCTCCCCAGGTAGGATGAGGAAGGGCTGGGGGCCCAGACCTCCCCAGGAGGTTAAGTGGCCTGGGACAATTAAAATGGCTTAGTGATGGACCACACTCAGCAAACACATCCCATCTCATGGAACCCTGCCCCAGCTCAGTCTCCCAGCTCAGCGGTATGCAGCAACCACTGCTCTCTGAGCAGGTGCCATTGGAGCTGCACAGTACACCTGAGTGGAGCTCTGGGAAGGGGCTGGGGGCTGCGGAAAGGCCAGGTCAGTCCCCCTCCCCGGGAAGCAGAGCTAGGAAGGCCATGGCTCACTGCCTGCTCTGCACAGGGGTCTTTAGAGAAGCAGACAGGGAAGGGAGCCCAGAGCTGCTCCATCCCGAGGAACCTGATTGTGCTCACCTGGGCAAAGCCAGGCCAGCACTTCGCAGGTAGAAAAAGGGATCTAGACAAAGAAAACAATGGACTGGAATTCTCATGGGATACACAAGTTGTCACTAAAAAGCCTACCTTGAATAGTTGTGGGGGTGTTTATGGCCCCAGATCTGTGCAAAACAAAATACCTCTTTAAAAATGCAGTATAATCTTAATCTTCAGAGTGGAAAGTTCCTTTTTTTCCCCTTGATGGGCAAAGAAAGAGGGTGGGTGGAAGTGGTGCTTAGCTGTGCATCCGTCCACGCAGGATTTGGCAATAGGGCCTTGAGGAGGCCTTTCCACCCTCCCAGCCCCGGCCCAGTCTCGGGACCCCGGCCGTGGTGTCCCCCCCCCCCTGCAGTGCACCCCCTGCCCGCATTCCTTCGGAGTGACAGCCGGGTCGGGCCTGAACGGCGGAGCCTGCGGTTTCCCATCCGCTTTGCCGCCGCCGCCGCCGTGACTCAGCCCACAGGAATCCCGGTCAATGACAAACCCACCCGGGAGAGGCCGACCGGCCCCGCACCCGCCCCACGGCCAGGGGAGCCTAGGGCCCGCACGTGTGCTCTCCAGATTCCTGCGCAATCAGGACCCCTAGGTGGAGAGAGAAGAAAACCTGGGCTTCTGCCCTCTGCCAGCAGAGATCAGTCTGGTGCCAGCAAAAGCCAGACTGCCTACCTGAGCCCAAGTGAAAGCCCAGCACCTTGCAGAAGCATCTGGACCCCAGACTCAGGCCTGACTTGGCTGAGGGATCATGAAGCTGAGAAACCACGTGGCTTTTTTTTTTTTGTAATAACAAATCATTCTTTGAAGAAACAGTAGCATGGACTGCTTTCTCACTGTGGAACCAGCAACTACTTCTTTATATGGCTTCTCCTTCTTTATAGGAGTGGTTTTCATTTACCTGTAAATAAAATATTACACCCCCCCCCAAAAAAAAAGGTACAGGATGTAGCTTTATCTCTTTGTCAAAGGCTCCAGGTAAATGCTCCTGCTTTGCCTGGGGGAGGCAGAATTAAATGCTGGGCAGGCAACCACTAGTTCAGTTTGCCCAATAAATAAAAAAAAAACAAAAAATAAACGTAGGACTACATGGATAAATAATTTTTCAGTAGCCTAGTCCATGCTAATATCAGCAGTCCAAGATCTGATTTCAATAAATCATTTCCTGACACTGCATATTTTACACCTTGTATGGCTATTACTTTTTTTTTTAAATAAAAGAACAAAAAGTTTACAGTAAACCACATCCCTTTCTTCCTTTACCACAACCTGCCATTCATCAGAGCTAAAGCATCCACCCATTTAAAGATATTTTTACAAGATTAAAGAAAGGTTTTAAAAAGAAAGAAGTCTGCTAGTTAAAAATCAGCCAAACAAAGGTGCTTGATCACTGATCAGCATCAAAGATTTTGCTCCCCACATGAAAATAATTTATCAGTGTAAAACTACATCTTGCCTAAGGGGGTGTGGGGTGTGGCAAGGGCTCAGGCAAAGCAAGGTATCAAAATTCAGAAGCAAATTGTTCCATAATTAAGTATCTTTAATTTGACTATGCTTATATCACTCTTTCATTTTAATCTTTCCTTTATTAAGAGTCATAGACTTCTCTGATCACGTAAAGGGAGAGAGCGAGACCCAGGCTAACAGAACTCTCACCACGTTTATTAAATACTTGGCAGATGTGGCACTAAAGTCCCCAAAATACATACGCCTGCTTGGAAAGAGCAAGATGAAAAGAACTTAAAGAACTACTTCAATGTGGCACCTAGCCCTCTCCAGGGTAAGATAAGTCATTGGTGGGTGGGTGTTCACCCATCAGATGGTTCCCTGGAGGCTGGCATCGGGGAAACGGCATGGTGCAGGGAGGGAGTAATATTGGGCCACTGGATTGCAGAAAAGTGTGATTCTGGTGGGTTACTTAGCAGATACTCACCCATAAAAAGAGAATGGCAGTATCTACCCTATAGGCTGTGATGAAGAGTAAGTGACAATATTAAAGCACCCAGCACACAGTCGGGCTTAAATGCCAGCCATCATTATAAATGCTGTTTCCACAGGGATCCAGAGATCTCAAGCTGAAGAATGCAGCTCTCACCTGAGCACTCCACGCCCCAGGGGCCACACCCAGGTGTCCAGGAGGGGACTGGCCTGGAGAGGTTCTATTTACAGTCTCCCTGGAGGTCTAGCTCATCGCTGGACTTGCAGAAGCACTGTGGGTGGACTGGGGTGCTAATCCGCAAAGCCCCCAAAAGTAGGGGGCCTTTCAAAAAGGTTTTGAAGGACTTCAACCACAGATAAGAGCAAAAAAAAGCCCTTTGGTCAACAGTGTAAATGTCTAGGGATTAAACATGGATTTTTTTTTTTTTTCTGTCTAGAAAACACTAGATCACATAAGGAATAGTATTGGAAGGCTGGACAAAGATTCTCACCTAGTAGGGTACCCATCCCTCACTTAGCCACCCAGAGAGTCATTTCTAGGACCCACACCTAAAATTTCCTTAACACAGGAATCAAAAAAGTTGAGTCTCCTTAAAAATCGGATCTTACAGGCGCATAGGTTCTTGGTTCACAGGTGATACTAATGGAATAATTTGATGGGGGTAGGTACCATACAATACAAAATGTGAGTGGTTATCTGCTGTAATTTGCTTTAGTCTATTAGTTCAAAAATTTACTAGGTTATTATAATCTTAAATGGTAACAAAAAAAAATCCTAGAAAAAATGTAAATGTTTCTTTCCATTTTCTAAAAATATTAATCACTGGAAACAATTAACTACATATTGACCCAAACTGTTCCAAAGCTCTTCCAACCTGCTGATTAAATTTGTTCTCACCACTGTGATAAAAGTTCTGGCTTCTGAGCATACTACACAGGATGAGGAAATAAAATTCACTCAGTCTTCAGCAACTGCCTCGATTAATATGCAAACAATGTTAAGAACATGCACATTTAAAAAATCTCAGTGGCTTCATAATGTATACTTCAGGTCTTCCCACAAGGCTAAAGGAAGGCTTCAGACAAGAGTTTAACCAGCTGTTATTCAATATCTCCCAGGCTGGGAAGTTCAGCTTCTTCTACTTTAATACAGGGATTGGTCAGAAAGCATCTTGATCCATATCAAATGGAACTGCCTTAATCATCCATCTCTACTTACACTCTGTAATCCAAGTCACTCTATTGACGGGCAGAAAAATTCCAGCTAGCTTCAAGGTTCCCTCATTTTCCCATTACTTCAAATGACAACCTTTTCCCACTACTTTATCTCTGCTTTCAGTACCAGGAGATAAAAGATGCAATAACTTTAATCTTTACTTCTGCCCATGTACATCATTTATTTGTTTCAGCAGACCCTCTTTACCACAAATCCCTCCTTTGCCCATTCATGTCTGCATACTTAGCATAGATTTAATATTTCTCTAGGCCAAAGATCATACGCTAAGTTTTTCTTTGACTGGAGGACAGAAGAGAAAACAAGGAGAGAGAAGGATGTCTGGAATCCCTTTGTTTTGCAGTCAACTCCAGAGAACAATTCTCAGTAAGAAGAGTTATAAAAAGCTTAAATCAGCACCCCCACATTTCAGATACAAAGTGGGGGAAAAAAAAAAAAGAAGACGGAACTAAAATGTATTCTGGTTTCAGACACTGTCAGACACGTGACTAACCTTATATTCTAAAACTTGCTCAGTGGCCCTGGTGATAGAGCAAGGAGTTCAACCCAGAAGCAAACCCCAAAAAGTCCACACTCCATAAAAATCATGGCATGAGAATGAACACAGGGCACCCAAAATCAGCCACCCAGAAACTAAGCCAAGTCTGTGGAGGGCCAGAATCACACCTCCTACAGCAACTGGTGGAGACATTCCTGATTTGACTCTGCATCCTCCCACCCAGGCAAGCAGGAAATTAAGACTCCCGAGTCCAGCTCCTATTCCTACTGCTGCCCTAAGGCTCCCCTGAAGGCAACTTCTTGGTTCCCCCAATCCTGAAAACCTGGGAAATGCTAAGCCCTTGGAGAGGCTGTCTTTTAACAGAGATAAAGAGAAAAATACAAGCCTCTACTTTCCTCCTGCTGCTTCATCCATCAAAGAGCCAAAGACTGCTTTCTTGATAGAGCTCAACAAGCCCTTTTCCCCATACAAACATTAGTTAGATCTAAATGAACTAGTACTACTCGGCTCTTAGGAGCCAAACAGGCTTCTGGAGGAGAGAGTGGGGTGACATCAACCACCATTCAGATCTCTTATTTTTATGAACTAATGTACTCCACATTCCAAACTCTTGGCAAAGCTGTATGGCACAACCCATTCATGTGCTGAGGACCGTGTATACAATCCTGGGCAAACAGCACAGAGCACATGTGGACATTCTTAATGAACGGCCTCAATTTCACTTTAGTACAAGGCTCTTGTGATGGTTCGGTCCCCGTGTCAGCCTGGCCAGGTGATGGTGCCCAGGTTTCTGGTCAAGCAAGCACTGGCCTAACCGTTACCACAAGGGCATTTGTGGCTGGTTACTACACCAGAAGGCTGGGTTATTAAATCATCAGCCAATTGATTGCATCTGTGGCTGATTACATCAACGAAGGGTGTGTCTTCCGCAATGAGAGAATTCAGTCAGCTGGATTTAACCCAATCAGTTGAAGACTTTTAAGTAAGGAGAGAACCTTCATTTCTTCTTCAGCCAGCCAGCTTCTCCTGGGGAGTTCATCAAAGACCGTCACTGGAGTTGCCAGCTCGCTGCCCGCCCTACGGAAGTTGGACTCATGCATCCCCGCAGTTGCATGAGACACTTTGATAAAATCTCATATTTACAGATATCTCCTATTGATTCTTTTTCCCTAGAGAACCCTGACTAATACAGCTTGGAATAAAGAACTCACCCTGTCTGAGCTCTTAGCACTTGTTGACCTCTACTTCCCTTTTAGCAAAATTTGCAGAGTGCCTTCTCGCACACCATAAGTTCTCACATTTTTAAAATGTCACCTTTTTATCTTATCTCACCAACAAAATCCTGAGTTTGTGTCATCTCATACTGCCTGACCTGGGGCTGGCACAACACAGGGGCACTGTGATTGGCTGGCCATGACTGGCTAGAAGATGCCTTTTCATATTCCCTGGCCAAGGAACAAGGATGAAAACCTGCAAACACACGCACAGCCCTAACTCAGATGTCACCTAGGGTAATTCTAACAACTTTACCACTTCCCCCCACCACAGGAATGATATGTACATAAACGCTCTTAAACTCTATTGTTATTTAGGTGGTTTATTGATTCAAGCTAGAACCAGGGAATCATCTGCAAATATTTCAGAAATCCCTTTCTAACATTTCTATATTTATGAGGGATGAGACTAGAATGAGGCAAGATTAGTGTCTAGGGTGGGAAATTTAGGTGGGGGGCGCTCGCCTTTGCCCCATCTGAGAGGGGACACCTCCTTAAACTCTGGGTCCCAGGCACCTGTCGTCCCTTGCCCTAGCCCGGCCCTCCTCCTTTATGAGAACAAAACCACGCAGCTGACACGCAGCTCTGACAGGTAGGGTCAAGCCCATGGGTGAGACGGATTGTTACAGAGCATCTCCTCCGCAGGCCTCCTCCTGGGCTGTGAGGTTGGAGTATAAAGCTGTTTATACAGGAAACGACCCAGTCCTAACCCAGAAGGGTTGATCCTCCATCTATGGAGAGAGATGAATGACTTGTAATCGAGGTAACTAGAAACTACAGATGCAGTGCAGAACACAGACAGGTAATGGGTCAATATGAGCTTAGGAGCAGCATGGAGTGTGAGCCCTCAACGAGAGCGATTCCAGGAGACTTCGTGGAAGAGTAGCCTTGAGCCTCACCTTGAAGAGCAGGTGGGCAACTGCCAAGTAGAAACCACCATGAGCATGGCCTCTGCGGTTAAGATCTGCTCCTGCTGAAACTTATCATGTGTGCACAGCAAACCTATATTTCCTATTACCGATGTACACAACAAAATGCACTCAACACTCAAACTACCAGGGAGATACTTTAATTTCACTTTGATCATTCAAAGAGCAGTCCAAAGTCCTGTGGCATCTTGGCAGTATCAGGGTTGACATCAATAGGTGGAAGCAGAAGGAAACTCTTGCTGGCCCATTGGCATGCACACTCGGGATGACAGAAAGTTTGCTTTAGTTGAAAAGAAAGGTTTAAAGGAATTTAAATTCATTCAACATACTCAAGTTATACCCGTGTTTCTCATAAGTATTTATGAATAATTCACTTCCCTAATGGCAAAAGCCATACCAGAAAACATCACTTCAAAGACACAAGGCATAATATAAATCCTACCTGGATGTCCTGCTCTCAACTCCTTCCTCCAACCACTTCTTCTTCTATCCTATGGCCAAGATGCTTCGCCAGCCTCCTATCCCATCTCTCTACCCCTCAGTGAGAGTGTTGCGGCTTGCCAGTTACAGCCATCTTCTTAGAGTCCACAGCCCACCTTCTAGGACCTGTCTCTGGGCCTGTCCCTAATTACTGGGCCCACTCCCAAGAGGCTGACTGTTTCATGCCATTGGTAGGATGTTTTCAGTCTCGAGCAGTGTTTGCTGAAAGCCTGGGTCCATGGGTCCATAAGATGTCTCCAACATCCCCCTCTGCAACACATACTCTCAAAGCTGGAAGGAGAGTCGAGCCCCCTTAGCTCAAAAGATGAGGAAATGGACTACAAGGAGAGCAAGCAGCTGCCTCAGAGGAAGTGAGATCATGGCTCCCTGCAATATACAGTGATGCTTATGTACACACAGTTTTCAGGCAAACAGAAGAAAAGAAATGCCTTTCTTTGATGATCTTTAGCCTCTGATCACACTTGATGCTCAAGCTCTGTCTCTAAATTTACCTGAGAGTCTTGTGTATCCTTGTATGTCCGACAGAGAGCAGGAATTAAATAAAGGGTCTGTTAAATGACAACGATGGTTCTTGGATATTAACAGCGGGAGAACAGAGAGGGTTAGCATTCTGGCCACCAAAAAACCTGGGTTAGGATATGGCTGTGCTTAGCAGAATGCTATCTAATGTTACACTTTTCCTTCAAACTTTAGAAATGCATTCAAACTTACAGGAGAGTTATAGAAATAATACAAACCCCACACAGTGAATTCCAGCATATCCCACCCTCCCCCCCAAATTCCCAGATCCACCAATTTTAACATGTTGCCACATTTGCTTTATCATTCTATCTATCCATTATTCTATCAATCCATCTGTCAATCTACCCAACTACCTGTATATCTGTCTATCAATTCATTTTCTGAACACTTGAGCACAGGTTATATACATCAGCTCCTTGAACCTTTAACACTGCCATGTGCATTTCCTAAGAACAAGAATACTGACTTATGCCACCCCCTCAAATGCAGTTATCAAGTTCAAGAAGCCTGAAATTGATATAAAGCTTACAATCTATATTCCAATTTTTTCATATGCCCCAATATTGTCCTTTTGAACCTTTTCTCCTCCTTTGATAGAGATAGGATCATGTACTTCATTTAACTGTCATCATCTCTAACATCACAACATTTTAAGAGAGTATGCCTCTTCCTTAACCTTTTTTGCCATGTGATGCTCCAAACCACCCCCTCCCCCAGTCCGGCTCAGCTAAGAAGAACAGCTCCTTGCAAAAGACTTCAGTGGTTATTCCTCCAGCCATGCAACACCCCCAGCCTTGAAAAATGACTCCCTCCATCTCTATTTAAGTCCTGACTGATAAAGGTTTAGCAGAGAATCAAGCTCTGGGATGCATCAGACAGAACCACGTCCCAGCCCAGGCTGATCCCACATCCATCGACATTTTGAAAGAACAGATGACCAAACAGCTAGAAATCAGTCTGCAATTTTTCCACCTGATGCAAGTCATTCCTGGCATAAACACCTATAATTATCTGTGAGGGCCCTTTTCAGAGCAAAATTAATTGTGAAATTGAGGATTTTTTTTTTTAAGGAAACATCCCCATGCCAGAAACTGGATGTAAAATAAAATGTATTTGGAACTTTGTAAGCCAAATAAGAAAATTTAAGATCTGGCCAATGTTTTCATGCTATAATTTTTATTTATTATGGAAACTTTGATACCTGGTCTAAAGGAATAGCTAAGAGACCACAATAAACACAGACTAGATTCCAAATGGATACAGTGTATCTAGAACACTCATTATTACAATTCTAGAGAAAGAATTCTAATAATCTGAAAAGCCCATAACCACCACTTCCCCTTACCACAAAGCAAAGTCTCTGTCTCTCTCTCTTTTTTTTTCCCCCAAAATGGGTCATCTAGGTCATTTTATTTTCACGAAAATGGAATTTGGCAGTTTACTCTGAAAACAAATATTAAAAGCCAGAAACACTGCCTAACTGTCCACCATTGTAATCACTCAGGAAGGAAAAAAGCACGAGATGGCAGCAGGGGAAGAGGGGCATACACACTCAGAAAAGGAAAGTCACAGGCTCCCGGTTTGTTTCATTCATTCATATATTCGCTCATTCCTTGTTGTCTACTATGAAGACACCAACCAGGACTATCAAGGGTATTAAGAGAGGGTTCTAGCTCTCCAGAAAGAAACACTCAAACACACTGTCATTTTGAGGTGAGACTACTGGAGACATTTATAGCCTAAAGGAAGAGAAGAACAATTTCATGAAGAAAGGTCAAAGAAGGACTAATGGACATGGTCACACTAGAGCCACACGCGCTTAGAATGAATGGAGTTGGCCAAGCCTAAAAACGAATAGCACTAGGCAGAGGGCACTGCAAATGCAGGTGCAAATGGAAAGGACCAGTGTGCAAGAGAGGAAGCTGAGACTGCTGAGAATGGCAAGGGGCAAGGAAGGTCTTGTATCCCAAACCAGAAGGAATGTGAATTTGAATCTTCAATGACAGGAAGACACTGACCAGAGACTTACATTTATTCTGAAAGACACCTCACAGGAATCTGAGACTGGAGTTACAGGAGGTTGAAAACTGGCACACCTTTGCACCTTTAAAAATACAAGATGTGCACTCTGCTTGTTTACAAAAGAAGAATTTGAAATAGCTCATATTAAAGCATCACAAACCACTTACCTTTTCTTGATTCGCTGAAGTGGGGTCTGTCTCACTTGCCATTTGCCATTGCCAATACTATTCCAATTGCCATTTCTCTCTAATGGTCACATAATCACTTCTTACACATCTTCAGCTGCTCTTTATCTATATTCTGAGGCTTCTCAAGAATTAGGATAACTACATTGTCCAAAAAGATTGGTGGTATTTTCAGGACGCAGAACAGTAGTTACCCAAATAAACAGTATAACTTTTCCACTGGGATCAAATCAAGTAGAGGGTCTGAAGTCCTTCCCCACCCCCAACTTCAGTATGAAGGTCAGTGAATTAGGACCGAATGCTGAACTCACTCTGCACTCTAAGTGGGCTGAAAGTGCACTGGGGCACCGAGAGCTGTCAGCATGGCATGGCCATCGACAAACCTCAAAGCAAATTAATCCTGCAAAACAGCAGTCTGCTAAATCAGCTTTTGCTTTTTTATCAATCGTCTATCAAGAGGCAGTGCCTTACTTAAGCACATCCAGAAGTTCACCTCTCCTCCTGATCACCCATTTCTGGCCTCCAATGAATTTTCCTAGGAAAAATTTTGAAAAAAAAAAACCAAAACAACAAGAAATATACATTGAGCTAAAGAAGCATTCTTCCAAGAAAACTGCACATTCTCTGAGCCCCATTCACAGGCAATGACAACATCATGGAGACCCTTTGAGCCTCAACCCCCACAGTCATCATAAAAGGATGGAGGGGGATGAAATGGGGGGGGCTGTGGGAGGAGAGGCAGGAAATCCAGGGATCACAGAAGACAATCCCACCCACCTAGAACGTGTGCTTGATCCTGCATGTGAAAGTGCCGGAAAGACCCATCTGCATCTAAGCTTCTCTATCTTTCCTCCGGAATGGAAGGATGCTCATAGTACATTTTCTGCATCCTTGCCTAAAACCCATTTAAAAGTTCTTTGACACAGTTATTCAAAAGTTTCTGAAAGAAATATCAAGGTATTATGTAATAATCCAATCATTTCAAATTCACTGAGGAGAACAAAAATATATACCTACATCCTATCTAAGGAACAGTTTTAGAATCTGATAATATCACCTACTTGGCAAAGCATAAAAGCCCATCCAGAGATCAAGAAATCTTAATGGAAATCGTCATACCAGGTCACCATCCCAGAAACAAAGTTGGACTTGTCTGGACCCAGGGATCTGAGTAGCTTCCATTTGTCCCCATATTACCACTAATACCTTTAGGGTATAAGAAAGAAATCCAGGTTCAAACACTAGTGCTGTCCAGGAATTGTTTCTAATAATAACAACCTTCAGCCTGCCACTTTTTGGGGGGGTGGTATAGGCTATTTTTTCCCCAAACTTCTTTTATTTTTCCCACCCAATTTTACTAGTAAGTCCAATTCCCAGGTCTCAGCAGCTGCTAAAAACCATTCAAGCACTTTGCATCTCTCTGGAAATCCAGAATGGCAGCCTCAGTTCACAGATCTGCTGCCAAGGGCAGATGTAGGAGCACCGCAGCTGGGCAGCTGGGCGTCTCCACGGGGCACACCAGGCACAGACAGCACTGCTCGGCCTGCCAGCCTCCTGCCGGCTGATCTGCCTGCACGGGCTCCAACTCCAACCCCACAAACTTCATCAAAGCCCCTTCATTAGGACTGTCAAACACAGATCTGGGGTCAGTCTGCACAGTTTTCTAAACAAGGCAACAAGTGTCAAGCCACAAAGAGTCCCCAAACACGCTGCCTCTGTTTCGGTCCCACGTGGATTCTGTGAAAAATGGCACGAAGAAAGAAGAGAGGACTGAGTGGTTGTTTGTGATGGAGGCAAAGAAACAAAGAAAGACTTCTGTTCAATAATGAGACTAAACAGAAGCCCGGTTTCCGGGAGAGGGCCTGGCATTCCTGCACAGCATTTTCCCACCCACCTGATCTCCTCGAACGGAAGGAAGATCTAAGGGAGGACAGAGAGAGCCAGTGTGTGCTTCCTGCCATGGGGATGAGAGGAGGAAAATGAAATGAAAAAAAAAACAAAACAGGAGAGGAGGCTGTGTAAGGAAGAAAAAGTGGGATGTGCACACTCATAGGCAGACACATGCACACACAGAGACAAACACAAAAAACACATATACACCCAAAGACACACAGACACACATGCACACAAGCTCAAACACATATACATTCATGTACACACAGACACAGACATATGTATACAGAGACAAACTCATACACCCAAGCACACACAGAGGCACACATCATACACAACCATATATACACATACACACACAGCTACTATTTCCCAAAGGAAAGAATAAACAGGGCACTTGCTCCAGTCTGGAGCAGATGGTTTGCTACCTTTACTATGCGAGAACTGCAGTTGTTAAATAAAAATGTAAATCCTTGTTATCTTTACCCAAAATTCTGCCTACTCTGTAAACACTTTAATGCTCTCCATGTAAAGAAAAACACTTAAAAAGATAATATTTAATGTCAGTATCAAACAAGAATCTATTTATATTTCATAAACTCTTACAAACACCAAGCTTACAAGCAGAATAAATTCATCGGGCTAATAACCAAATAAATACAGTCAACATGCACCTACATGGCCTTGCTGACATCCTGATACAGACCTATTATCTTACTAAATGTTCTTTAGAGATATGTCTTATCTGGACAGACTCAAGAATTTGAAAAATTCCAATTAAATTAGCACAAACCACTCCTACACTATGTCCTATTTATGATAATTGAATTTGTACCATTTAGGAAAAGCAACAGAGAAAGATCATTTAAGATATGGCAGCACACATACACAGTCAATCCAGCTTAATGCTGAGAATTTTAGATGGTCTCCGAATACAGGTTTTAGATTGTTTTAATTTTTTTAAAAATAGGAGTGGCTGCTCCCATTTACCATGAAGCTACTGGGTGCTGGGCAATGTCAGGTACATGGTAAGTGCTTTCCCTGTCCCTCCCTGTCCCTCTCTGTCCCGTGGGCCAGGGCTCACCATCCTGTGTCACAGATGGAAGGTGAGGCACAGCCGGGTTGAACAACTGCCAGCTGGAGGCCACGTGGTGCCCAAAGGGCTCCTGCAAGCTCCAGAGCCCGTGCTCTTTCCTCAGCACCCCTGCCTTGCTCAAACAAGGCACCACTATTTGACATGGGTCTTCCATGCTCATTTCTAGCAGGCAAGGCTCTGCCCCACAGAGGATGCAGTTCTCCCACTCTCACCTGTGGGCAGGGGGTGCTGCCCCCGCAGGTGGAGATGGCAGCTTTTTCCCAGGCCTTGGGAAGCATGCAGGTAGTGGATGGGATGGTCTCAATTCACTGACTGTCCTTAAAACTGTCGCCATATGGCACCACTTGTCCATACCGGAATGTAGTAAGAAAGTCCAAACTTGTACGAAATTATAAATCCTTGCAAACCTCGATGTTAATATGCCACAATGGTTCACAGAGGGAAGCCACACTTTCTGCTAAACATGCCTGAAGACCAGTCAAATAGAGGGTGGGGGCAAGTGATAGTAGCTACTGACCCCAAAGACCCACCATATTGTCAGGTGGCTGGACACCTTGGGGATATCACAGTGAAGTCGTAGCCAGTCCTGCAACCCCTTGCAAACTGCAGGACAGTGACCTGACCCCATGGAAGCAGCACCCTTCTCTTAGACGGTCCACCCTCCCTGCCTAAGACTCCTCTTTTCCACTGGCCCCTGAAGCTCTAATCACTCCTTGACTTGAGATGACCCTGTCTCCCCTGTACCTCCTCACACCCTCCCCACAAGCTCCAAGGACTCTGCTCTGCTCCTCTGTCTATTCTCAGTACACAGTAGTTCAAATGGTTATTAGGGGCTCTGTAGGGAGCCACCTCCCCAGAGACAGAGAACCCAGCTATCTGGAACTGGAAGAAACCCCTGCTCACCTTTCAGTGTCCAGCTCAAAGTCCTATGTTAGCCAGTGGCTGATGGAGTCTAGAACCTAGAATGGTCTAGACTTTGGATTTCCATCTGGGGCTCCTCCTTCCACATAAAATTTCTCTAAATTTCTTAAACACATATTCCCAAAGGATGCAAGGGTATGACCATGCCATATCATCAGTTATGAACATTTTAAATGATTCACACCTTGTTGGTATGTAATAGATTAAAAGGAAAAGGGAGTGAGAGCAAACAACTCATGCAAAACCATCAAAACACAGGTCCACCATGGCAGACAGCATCGCTACGTGCAGCAAGGACAGAATCCCTTTCATAAATTACTGATTTTCAGAGCTTAGGGGAAATGTCAGAAGTAATCCTATGCAAGCCTTCTAGTTCAGCGAAAGGAAACTGAAGGACAGAGCAGATAAGTGGTCTGAAGGCATACTGGAAAAGGCAAATTAGAACCAGCTGTCCTGGGGCACAGACCAGACTTGACACCCCCACGCCCTCCTTACCCCCTTAGATGGCTGTGGTGGTTGCTGATGGTGTCAGGGCACCCTTCAGTTTTTACTTACAGTGTTGTTTAATGCTCTGTTTAATGTTGCATGTGTCACACGCAGTAGAATCCCAGCTCCTGCCTCCCTGCCTCCTTGGAGCCCCTTTGCCATCCCTTACTACCTCAAAGTCAGGGGATCACTGTACCCTAGGACTGTGTCCAGAGACCCTAACTCTAATTGCCAGGGTCCCTGAGCCACACCATAAATGCTAGAAGAGGCCTGTTTCCAAGAGATGGCTTCTAACGCCACCACTCACCAAACTTAACTTTTGAACCGCCCATAAACTCAAGTCGAGCAATACACTGCAAGACAAGACCAAACATGGGTCCACACATCCACGCCATCCCCCACACCAGGAGTGACAGTCACACTGGCATACGCAGGATAAAAGCCAAGTGCAAATATTAATGCAACAAAAGAAAGGGGCTTTCTAGCAGTAGAAAGAAACCAGAACCATTTTACAAGTACACATAAATGGGTGAGATCTAAGGGACTCCAAATGTTTCCCCAATACCAGGAATTGCCAAAATCTACTTGTCTTCAAGACAAGATCCCTATTAAGAAGACAAACTTCTGGTGGAGCTTTGGAGAGTGACACCATAATTAGATTGCAATTGGCTAAGAACAAGGCCTTTCCTTGAACCTACCCCCACTCTCAGCACCTCCTGAAAAGATGCCCCCCAACCCCCTTGAGCACCCCCGTACATCTGGGGGGGCCATGGTGGAAGGAGTCTGGATGGAGAGCACAGGGCTTTTAACAGAAAGAAATACTCCAGGTTTTCACAGGTAGCTAATTTTTTTTAAAAAAGGAAAAAAGTGTTAAGGGGAAATCCTGCACATTTCCGGGGGCCTTTCAGAAAGAGAAACTGTGCTCCCCAAACTGGCAGGTGATTCACAAAGAGTTGACAAGTCCCCCACCTTGTCCTGTGGGTCACGAGATACCAATCCACGTGAAAATAAAGGAAGGGGACAATTCCACTCCACATACTAGAATTGTCCTTGTGAGGAGGGTTTGCTAAACAAGGAAATGAGAACCTGTGGGGGGGGGGGGATGTTGAATTCTCTTTTTTACACCACTGCCTTCATTTGAAGTTCCTGATCCCATCAGTGAGATAGCAGTAAAATGTTTTCCTTTTGTCAATACAGGGAGCCATTTACTACCTTCTCGCTAGAAGGCTCCAATCTGCTATTTTCCTGGTTTCTCATTTTGAAGGTGGTATGAAATGCCACCAACTCTGGGACCACTGTTCCCAGTCAATGCCCTTTTAACTGAAATAAGGCTCCACCACCCAGCTCAGTCGGCTTCCAGCACAGCCAGTTTCCAGCCTTCAGGGATTCCCTGGCAAAGACGAAGCCTTCTCGCTCACAGTCACACCACCACAGTGATCTGAGTAGACCACAAGCTGCTGTCCTGATGGGCTAAATTTAGCAGTAAGGTTATGGGTTGTTTTTTTGGAGGGGGGGATGGGAATATCTATACCTGAAATCACGCACAGTAAACCCCTATGGCAGACAAACCCCAGACGCCACTTAAGCAATTTCACTGGGGAGTAAGAGAACCACAGGTATCCAAGAGGATGCATGTCTCTTCTCTCCCTGTGGGTGGTAGGCCTTCAACAAATAACAGCTGGGCAAACTAATAAACAGTTTCCACCCGCCAAGCTTCAACTTCTAAGATAATTTCCAATTATCTCCATAATGCTTGGCTGTGAACCACTTCGGCAATGCCAGGATCCATCCATGGGCGATCATCTCTGCCACCTATGAGCTGGAGACAGTTCTGGTGACAACGCTCATGGGCAACAATGACCGTGACAATTACATAGGAAACGTCTGTATTTTATAATCGTAGAATATTTTGGCTTGCTGAGGACTGTCATGACACATGGCTCTTTGCTCAAGGGGGGTTAAGTATCTTCCTGACAATAAATCCTGGGGTGACAGATACATTTCTCCAAGAGTTGGAGGACACACCCAGAATTTATACTATGGTATGAAAAGGGCTGCTTGCTGCACTGGAGTCTGCAAAATCCTCCCAGTGGAAAGGCCTATGAAGGGCGAGGTGGTCAGGGCAGAGGAGCCCCAGGGAGTCCAAGGGTGGTAGTAAACTACATGCGGGGCAAACGTGATCCAGGAGCAAAGGTTTCACAGGGTCAAGTGGGAGAAGCCCGCACAGCTGCCTGGTATGTCTGGTGCTTATTCTACAGGGGCCAGGAAGGGGAGCACACTGGTCAGCATGGGTGTTGGGGAGACCACTGGTGCTGAAGTGGAGAGGCAAGGTGGGGCTCAAGGCTGGGAGGCCAGAGAGGAGGCCATGTCACCGATGGAACGGGCAGAGGGAGCATGGTGGATGGCAGGTTGGAAAAACACGATGGCAAAGACTTAGTGTCCAACTGGAGAAGCTAGGGCCCAAATGACACCTTTGGTTCTGACTTAGGAGCTTGGGGAACATGAGTGGTACCTACCCAGAGAGGCATTATGGGAAAAACAGTAGGTTACAAGTGAGAATGGGAAGGAAGCCACGGATACTGAAATACCCATGGGGAGTCTCAGGACAAACGGATAACTAGGTCTAAAGCTCAAAAAGAGGTCTGGGCTGGAAAGGATACTTGTAAGCCAGATGTGATGGGAGAACACTGACGTACCAGTGGATGAGGCATCCTAGGAGAATAAGGAAAGTGAAAAGAGGGCCTAGGATGAAACCTGGGCTAGCAGCAGTTACTGAAGACTGGACTGAGAGAAAGGCACGGAAGAGCAGCAGCTACAGAGGCAGGGGGTCAATCAGAGGAGGGTGACACTGGAAGGTGAGGGAGGAGGAACCACCATTATCAACTCTCACAGAGGCAGTGAACAGTTACATACTGAGAGGAAAAAGCTGTACCCAATGTTTACAGGGTCGGTTGCTTTTTAGGAATAGCTCAAGCCTGAAAGAGACCTCGCCTCACATCGTAAGACAACCGAGAAATTCGGAAGTATGGAGAGAACCCATAAAGTAGTAATTTCCTTAATGTGGCTGTTTAAGCTACCTGCCATTGCCGCGTCATTATATCAAAGAGGGAGTTTAAGAGGAAGAGTGTCAAGTGAAAACTGTATATTGGTACTACATAATTGAGTGTTTCTCCGTCATGTCAAAAATCTCACATGCACCCTTAACTTGACACATCTCCCCCAAATGTTCTCCTTGCTTCTGCAGCCAGCCCTCTGGAAAACGACTGACTGGGATTCTGCTGTGCTTCCTCCTGTAAAACGGCCATCTTCATGCAAGTCTTGGAGTCCAGATAGACATTCTGTCTGGATCCAACACCCTTCACGCAGCTCCTTACTGTTGGAGCCGCAACAGCCCGGGCAGTCACAGCTACGAGGGGAAGAACTCCCAGCCTAGAAGGAGCGTTTGCCAATGGAAATACAGTGCAAACCACATAGATAACTTAAAATTTCTAGTAGCCACTTAGAAAGTAAAGACAAATAGGTGAAATTAATTTTGATAAAATATTTTACTTCATCTACTATATCCAAAATTTTATCATGGCTACCTGTAATCAATAAAAAAAACTATGAATAAGATATCTTACATGCTGTTTTCCCATACTAATTTTTTGAAATCCAGTGTGCATTGCACACCCAACAGGTCTCTCTTTGGACAGGCCACATATCAAGGATGCGGTGGCCATGGGTGGCTAGCGGCTATTGCATCGGACAGCATAGGAAAGCGACGCAGATCTGTGCAAAATCATCAGATTCAACCAAAGCACCTCCAAGGAACCTGCCTACACCTGCGTTTTTAGGACAGGGTGAAGGGAAGGCAATTTTTCTCTGAATGAATGGTGTCAATTGTAAATAGGTACCACACTGTGATATCATAGCAAACATCAGCAGGACTGAGATAACCGGCCAAGGAGAAGGCTTCAGGGTGTGGCTTTGGGAAAGCAAGGACCTGTTCACATCAGCCTTGCCAGCACCGATGCCCATCTTCTAACCCCTGACAACTTTTTCGTGATTCTTTTTCTTTCTCCTTTTAATCTTCCAGTAGGACCTTACGAGAAAGGCAGGGTCGACCCATTTCGCCGATGAAGAAACTGAGGATCAGGCAATTTAAACTGCTTGCTCATTTCCAGTCACAACTAGGCTTGGACCCAGAACTCAGGCTGGGCCCTTCCTCCAGCTCTATTCAACAAGCAGCAAGTCAGAAACGGCCAAGATATCCACACCGTGACCCA